>JAVLVB010001034.1:1430077-1521817 GCA_032876305.1 Orestias chungarensis | reverse complement strand
GCAGAGAAACCACTTTGATCACATAATGGCCTCAGTTCATGTGATTAACAACACCAAGATCACTGATGACCAAATTTTAAAGTTAGACCCATCTTCTCTGAGCTCACTCATTCCTTCAAAGTCATGCCATTTTAAGAATCGCTGTCAGTGGATGAGAGCATGATCCCATACTACGGCCGACATGGATGCAAACAATTCATCAAACGCAAACCAATTCGTTTTGGTTGCAAGTTATGGAGCCTCGCCTCATCCAGTGGATACATGTACCATGTGGAGCCATACTGTGGCTCACACGCTCTCCTCCCAGAGACAAGGTTGGGTCAGGGACCCAGCGTTGTCATAGGTTTGGCAGAGCAAGCTCAGGTGCCTCAAGGATGCAAGTTCTTCCATGACAACCTCTTTACCACTCTTTCACTTATCGATGAGATGACAAAAAGAGGCTATGGGAGCTCTGGAACCATGAGGCAAAACCACCTCTTTGACGTCCCATTCAAACCACTGAATACCTTCCTGAAGTTACCCAGGGGAACCTCTGAGGTTCTGTGCCAAGGAGAGAAGCTGTTGGTCTGTTGGAAAGACAATAACATTGTCACATTGACAACAAACACTGAGATCTCTGTCAAGACGTGCCTATGATAACGTCCGCCAACCAAAATGCATCAGCAGATATAATGAGCACATGGGTGGTTTAGACTTTCATGATTTTCAGGGGTCGCGATACCATATTTTAAATCAGGTCAAAGAAGTAGTGGTGGCCCATCTATGCATGGTCTATCAATAGTGCCCTTGTAAATGGCCATCTCTTTTACAGAGATGTTATTGGAGGTACCATCGACCTGCTTACCTTCATACGGATAGTCTCAGAGTCTCTTCTTCAAAGGTTTGGAAAAAAAAACCTGAGCCACGGAAGGAGATCTCTACTGAGCGCTACCATTAAAGATTAGGCGAGATATGACACAGTGTCCCGCTGCCCAATTAACACACACAGCACCGGTTCAAGAGATTGTGGTTACATACAGTACCAAATAAGCATTACTTTGGAATCTAGAAATAAGCAACAACAAAAAAAACATCCAAGTGTCCTAAATGTTACAGTAAAAGGTTATTTTTTAGTCATTAAAAATATCGCTTTGCTCTTTGTTCTACAACCGGTTTTGTTTTGTTCTTCAGTCAGTCAGTGAAGGCCAATACTTGAAAGCATGTTCAGCCTACTACTGCCATTGTAAATGTTTATCCTACTGTTCACTGTGTTCAAATGAATTTTGCACTAAAAATGAGTGTTTTCAATGGAATGTTGCACTAAACTTGCACTAAAATTACAATGTCTAGATACATTGATGATTGTTGTTATTCATTGTTCTGTCAATACTCATAATGGTGCTCCCAGTGTTCATGTTGTTTGCCAATTATTTTTATATTAATTTCAATTAAAAAAGACTATTCATCCCAAAGGGAAAATTCAAATATAAAATATTTACTCTACAATGAGAGAGCATTTAGATGATGGAATTTAAAAAAATGATAATAACTAGCCTTTGATATAAAGATTTTATACAATTGCTCGTGCACACACGCTCATGCACACACACACATATAAACACAACGACACTTGGACATAGAATTCACAAGCAAAAATTTGGGATTAAATGAGTTAATCGTCTTTGTATTAGTTGTGTTTAAGAATGTTTCATGCCTGTTTTTTTACTATATAATTGTCACTTATTCTTATAATGCACAACACGTTGTCAACTTTTTTTATTTATTCTTCTTTTAAACATAAATTACATTGAAAACCGGCTGATATAAAGTAAAATGATTTGTAGAGAGCAAAGCTGTGTTACAATGACCCATTCACGGTCCTGACCTAAACCCCGACATAAAATCCCTATTGTATTCGAAGATGACTGCAAAGTAGCTGAACCTCGGCCTGATTTCATGCGTTTTCCCTTTTAACAAAGATGAATGCGCAGCCTCAGACCCGAGGCATTAACATGTAGAGACAAAACGCTCAGATGTCTTCCAGCTGTAATCGCAGCTTTCCCCTCAGTAAGGCAGGACATGAATGTGTGGCGCGCTTCAGATTTATTTACTTTTATTCATAAAGCAAAACAAAGCACGGCTTTTAGCAATTATGTGCCACTTTGTGTTGACACATAATCGAATAAAATGTCAATAGGTTTGTGCTGGTGAGAAAATCTGCAAGCGTGGATAGATGTAGCAGTCTTTCCTTTTAAGCGCAAAATAGATCTACAAGTGAAGTCAACTGATACCAATCTCTAGCAGCAATTTACAAATCTATTAGGTTCACATGCATATTTCTTTTTTTTAAGGGTTGAGAAAGTTTTGCTTTCAGGCCAGATTTTATTCAACATCTTTTTTTTTATTCATTCCACCTGTGCGAGCCTGCATGTGAGCTACGAAGCACCAACGACTGAACGGAGACCTCCCACCTGCAGGCATGCCGAGAGATTAAAGATCATAGGCGCGTGCACAGCTGAGCTGTGAATTACACGGCAGTCAGTCTGCGCTGAAAGCAACGCTCACCCTTTGCTCTAAAAATCTGAGCCAATAAAATAATAGAAAACAACGTTCGCAAAAGGATCAAAGCGAGGAGTTTTAAACAAACGTCACACAGAAAGAAAAAGAAAAACAAAACATGCCTAATGCAGATACTGTAATCTATGTAGTCAACAGGGCTAAAGTTTTAATTGGCTGAGCTCCACATAAGGCTTCTGGCTCCCCCATGTGTTGGCACGCAGCTAATTGCTCCTAGAGTTTGAAAGAAGTTTGCTGGAATAGAGCCAGAGTCGTCTCAGCAGGACGAGGGCGTGAGTAACAGACTGGCTTTCGTCCCTGTGAGAGGACAAACATCCAGGAGGAAATGGGAACTCGAACGGGGAAAAGTCAAATCCACTTACTTGTGCCTGCACTGCCAGGTGAAAAGCCCCCTTTTTGAAGGGCAGCAGGTCTCCATTCTGGTTGCGAGTTCCCTCTGGAAACACCCACAATCGAATCTAGAGAGAGAGAGAGAGAGAGAGAGAGAGCGTGATTTGAAACCAACACTCTGCCAAGAGGCAACCTCAAGAGACGGATGTGCCCCACGTTTCCCCAAACAGCTTGATTACCTGCTTGTCGAGCATGATTTTGGCAGCGTCGGTCATGACGCTCTTGGCGTCGCTCGTTTTTTTGCGGTTGATGAAAACCATGCCAGAGAGCCAGCAGATGAGGCCGACCGTGCCGGCGTAAACGAGCTCCTTCTTGGCTATCGTGGTGCAGCGGTCGGGCAGGATCTCCATCATTCCTGAGAAACGAAAGATAAAGCTCCTCATTAAAACCCCAAGTAATCTTTTATTTACATTTATTACTGCACATAATGCAACTTAGGAGGCCTGATCATTGGATAACATATGTCTAACGTCTTATGTCTGCATGAGCACGAGTTGTATTTAAGAAACTTACAGAACCATTGAGCCAGAGGCCCGACACTGACATTGATGGCCAGCAGGGGGCAGACACCTGTGAGTGCAAATCATAACCTAGGTCAAATAAGAAAGGCTTTTATTTATAAAGGCAATAAGAGGGGGAGTTTCTCTGTTTTGCATGTCTCTAGGCAACGTCTACCTAACATTTATACATCAGGAACACCAATGCTCTCACCCTGATATCAGGTGTGCGGAATGCCAAAAAAATTATAAAACACACTACATATCTTTATTGATGGGAGTTATCTCCCTGCTTTTAACAACTACTATGTTGGGACTGATATCCCAGAGCCATAAAACCCAGAGAGAGGCGAGCCAGTAAAAAAAAAAAAAAAAAAAAGACAGGAAAACAGAAGGGAGGGTGAATTCTTACAACCAGAAAAAGGAAAAACTGAAAATTGGGAGGCAAAAATTACACCTGATTTAGGAAGAGCTGTGGTAGTATTGGCCGAGTGCGGCTGTTGGCATGGTAATGTGGATCTCGAATCTGCCTCCCGCTGGGCTTTTTTCCGGCTCTAATGAGATGTCTGGCTCTCCTCCTGCTGTCACTAGGATGGCCGGGAGCCTGCGCTCATCACTCACCGGCACCGAGACACACTCCTGCTCGCCAGTAATGGGAAGTAAACACACCTCTTCTAAATTAGTGTCACTTCACACTTGAAGGACAGTAGAGATAGGATAGAAAACAACTCGCAAAAAGCCGTCAGCCTGACAACAAACACAGCAAAGGCACCATCAATTCAGGCTAAGATGGTAATGAAACATAGCCAGGTATGGTAGTCTACAGTAATTCTGTTGTTTGCTCTAGTTTTAGAAAAAAATGACAGTACAATCATTTTGCCAGATTAAAAAGTATTCCTGGGCCTCAATGCTGGTTTCATGAAGTCTTGGGCTGCATCGTGTTTTTCTGTACAAACTGACAGGGGGTAATAAATCCTGGATGGAAACAGAAATGATGCATTCCGCAGTCCTCCTCCTCCATAGTCAACTTTTTTTTTTACCGGTCGGTCGGAGATTTAAAGCACACCGTGTGGTGTGCTTTAAAGTTTGACTTTTCTACTTTGGCTGCTGAATTATGTTTTATGGACCCCATTTTGAAATGGAGCGACAAACACCCCCCAAGCTCCGTCCTGGCAAACAAACCGTACGTTGACTGGAATGGTTGTTTTAGAATCATGACATTTTTAGATGGGGAGACGAAAAAAAAAAAAAAAAAAAGTGTAACAAAAGCACAATCGTTTTTAAAAACTGAGCAGTGTTACTGGAAGAATGACAGGAAACACAACCGAGTCCTGGCAGAGTTGGAGCGTAAGTAATGGGCGTGGCCTCGACTTCAGGTAAATCAGTAATTTCTACAAAAACCTTTTGCTTATAGCCTGTCAGATGGCTAAAAGAACGCTAATCCACCCAATAGGTTGTGACATTGTGACTCCTGTCAAAATTTTTTTGAACATACTATCCATTAAGCTTTTCCCTATAGCAAACTGTCAAAGGTGAGCTTCTGAAACTCCCTATTCTAAAGTCAAATCCCGTTAAATGTAGATCCTTTATTAGCAGATGAGCTCGTACGGACATAATTATTTATTTATTTGAAGGACCTTAAGAATGTAAAATAATTACGTTTTAGGAGAAAATGGAGAATCACAATACAAATACCAAATGCTGAAACCATTACCCTAAATGTAATTATTCTAAGTGACATAATAAGCAATGAATGAACAGACGCCCACAGGACTAAACCCAATTTTAGGACTTGAAATGTCTTAGTTTTGATTTAATAAAATGTCCTAAGTATGTCCAGATTTCCATCCTGAGCCAATCTTACTGAAGATGACTACATTGATCAAGTGTTCATTCTCGACATTATACATAATTATACCTTTAACAATTAATATGCTATTGTTATAATTCGGCTGAAATGGGAAATACCATTGCCTGTATAATTTTAACAGAAGCAATCACCTGCTTCACTTTTTAGATGAAGTGAAAGTAGGATATTTTAACTCAGGCTGAAAATGTTTAGTCTAATCACCATGTTCTGCGTTGTTAGCTTAAAGAGGAAAACAAATAAATCTAGCAATCAGGAAGAGATTTAGTTCTTATTTGACTTCCAGTGAAATAAACTCCAGCTTTGGCTTATGTCAGCATTATAGAGTTGACCACAGCCCACACTACAAGGTGTGTGTGTGGGGGGGGGGGATTGGGTAATTTAACAACATACATTGAATCGTTCCTAGCCATGTTTGCCGGAAAGTCAAATTTATCAAGCGGATTTGGTTCCTAACTTAGCATAGCTGACGTAAAATGGATTGGACAGGTTTCAGCTCTGCTGAGGAAAGCGTTGCTACTAAAAAAACAAACAAACAAAAAAAACTAAGAACTTCTGCATAACCAAACTCAGAAAGCATGAGGCATTAAATGTCCAGAATAGCTTTACAGCCACATAGTAAAATGGCGATGACTATCTTTTACTTGTCCTCCATTCCGGAGGTTTAAATCCTTGGAAACCTGAGCGCCACGGGAGCTACTGCTTCATTTGAATGTGCGCTGCCTGTCACAGACACAGTTTTAAAACCGTGCCTATGGGCTGAGGATGGAGCTCCCGGAGTTCTTCTCATTCAATCCCCAAACTTTCATACCTGCCAGACATTTCCCTGGATCTAAATGTACTTTATGCATGCAGGCCAGGAGTTTTTTTTTTCTCTTCCCCAAGCTTCAATTTTGCTCTCTTTTTTTCCTGGATAGATTTGCAGAGGAGTAGGATCCTAATAAGCTGCAGTCCTCGCCGTAGATTGTCCAGAGAGACCGGATTCAGCACATTTATATTTAGATGCGGACCAGAAAAACTGTGTGTGTGTGTGTTTCAGTCTGTTGATAGTTGAGTTTTTTTTAGATACTTAACATTTCTCATGTTCCTAAAAATAAACTCAACCTGGTGCAAAGATAGCGTCACGCAAAGCGCAGCACCTACCCAGAACATCCAGGGAGCTCTGGTGGTTGGAGATGATGACATAAGGACCTTCTGTCTGCAGATGCTCCCAGCCGCTCACTTCGATCCGAAGGCCGATCAAGTACTTGACATGTCGGACCAAGGCGCGGATGATCCTGAAGGGATAAAGATAAAAAAACAACAACAAAAAAACAAACAAAGAAGTTATTACAAAGCTGGTAATATTGTGCATAAAGGGCAAAATGCTAATGCTCCAAACATCTTAAGCTAACAGCTATGTTAACAGGAAAATTCCCTGGGGGTAACACAACATATCATACTGGTATTGGTCGACGTTAATCATATTTTCCAATCGTATCGGTCCGATTAGGAACTACCAAGATGATATTTAAATCTTGCTGCCATCCATGTATGTTTCAGGAGATGGAAGTGAAGGCGGGTTGGCCATGTCATTTGGGGGGTTATACGAGAAAATGGAAGAAAAGCTAAAGTCAACAGTAGGATGGTATTTCGTCTGAGTTATAAGGGTAAGAAAATACTAAATTACTAAATATTGGAGATTTGCCATAACGGCGATTTTAATCCTGAGATTCTTACACCTTTTGTGATCAATCGAACTTTATGTTGTTGAAATAGTTGAGTTTTCTTTCCTTACTAACAACTTCCACACTTAACAGTGTTATGAGGGAAAACAAAAAAACTTTTAGTGTTGAACTATGGAACTTGCTCAAAGAAAGAAAAACCTACTTAAACTAAACTTAAAACCAAAATGAGCTCCTGGTGAAGTCTATGTGGGATAGAAATGACTTTTTTTGACAATCAAAACTGATCAGATTCCATGCTACATAAACACAAAGAATAACATCAGGTTGACTCCAGGTCTGATTTTGCTCATTTGTTTACTTTGTTTTCTAAAACTTTCACTGCCATTTCTTTTTCGGTTCCTCTTTTTCTGGAATCACTTTCTAGCGCCGTAACCTCAGCCTACCAGGATGACCACAAGCAGCCGTTTTTGTAAGCCACCGACTATTGCAATAATTCTTGCTCCTTGCTGTTCGAACCCAATAAACACCTCAGACAGAGGCATCACATCGACACCTTTCCCTGTGTCGATGTAATACAAAACTTAATATTTCACTCCGTTGGATCCTCCGTGGTGATTACATTGTGTGGCTTTGTTCATCAAACAAACATCAGCCTGAGGCCTGAATACAAAAGCATGGATGTGACTACAGAACCTGAGCTGTAAAGTCACAGAGGAAGTGTTTCCAAAACAGACGCAGCATCACATGTTTGTATTTTCGGTCAATCGAGTCCCAGATTTCAAAATGTATTTTAGGATGTGAATAGACCAGGGTGGGAAGCCCCATAAAAGGTTCTTTACAATAGGGAGATCTCATAGTAGCAGTTTTTACTTATCTTATAGTCTGCCTTTGGGTCTAGAAACTAAAGTTAATCTCTGCTAAATTCTTCAATCTAGGTGTGACTAGCTTAAAAATCAGCTATTTTACTTTTTATTGTGTTTAAAAGAATAATCTATAACAGGGGTGCCCAACCTTTTTTGTCCCAAGAGCTACTTTTCAAGTAGCCAAAACCTTGAGATTAACCAGTTCAGTGTCAACATCGCAAACCCCCACAGATCGTTTCCAGCCTGCAGTAACTACCCTCACAACACGTTTTGTTATCATACAACCATTAGACATCACAAACCCCCATATCAAACACACACACACACACACACACACACACACACACACACACACACACACACACACACACACACACACACACACACACACACACACACACACACACACACACACACACACACACACACACACACACACACACACACACCCTCCCCGGCCAGCACGGCGTTCCTCAGCTTCTCCGTGATGTAGTCCGTGTGCTGCGAGTTCTCCACCGCCAGTTAGAACAGGTTGCGGCGCAGAAGGCGCGCCACGCTGCCGCTCCTGCGGCGCAGTAGCCGCACGGCCGCGCCGAACACGTCCACGCGGACCAGCCGGGACAGCTGCTGGTAGAAGCCCATGCGGGCGTGACTTGACGAAAAAAATTCGAAAAACTTTCTTTTCTTTTGTAAATTTTTGTATTTTTTGGTTGTTGTTTAATTTAGAGGGTCTGAATGCTCGCTAAATATAGCGTCAAAGACGCTAAGTTGGCAACACTGATTTCCTGTCATGTCATAACCGCGATCGACTGGTCGGGCACTCTTGATCTATAACATCTCGCTGTTTAAAACTAAAATGAAAACTCTGAACACGTTTACCTTTGAAATGCAGAAAAACCATAAGGCTGTGTTAAAATTAGATAACTTATTATTGTTCTTTTCATAAATACCTTCAAATATTTCAAATAACGTCTCAACAAATGTATTCTTTCACTCTTTTTTTCATAGCAACATGCAAAACAGAATGTGGAGAAAAACAAACATTGTACATCTCCCTGAACGCATCATCCCTATATGGAGAGAGCCCCATGCTGTGGTGATGCTTTTTCTACCCAGCAGAGCAAAATGACATGCAAAATGAAGTCGTCTGATCTTCCAGAGGTTTCATTTTTGTAATATGTTGACGTCTAACTGTTAATTGTGGGTTAAGTTTTAAGATGTGAGTTGTTTTTTTTATTCAGGAAATTCAAGTCTGCCTTCTCTAATGCGATGCTTTAAAATGCATGAAACAAAAGCTCCCGTTTAAATGTATTAGCATCAGATTGTCCTTTGCTCTGGAAAACAAACATTAAAAAAAAAGCTTTAGAAAACGACAACCGGATGATTTTTCACTTGGCAAGAGAAGATTACTACACAAATTTACCTAATAAGTTTCTAAAAGGGAGTACCAGTGTGAATGTGAAGTTAAGGTCTGATTAAGTAGGCAAGTAAACGGCCCACAATCCAGCCAACCAAACTAAAATAAAAGTAGTTGTGTCGTATTGCTTCAGGGTAACCTTTCAACACTATGGTGATAAAGCAGCCAGTCCAGAGTAAAAGCCAGTGACACGCAATCACATGCTGTCGTAACAACTGAACACGGGAATTTTACGACCGGCCCAATGTGATATCTAAACGTCATTATCAGTACATAGGTAGAACCCTTTGAACCAATGAAGTGTGATCATGTCTCGGCGAGAACAAAAGTCCACAACAACTGGACAGTAACAACTAAAAGAGAGAGTCTGGCCCGCTACTCACAAAACTACCCAACTGGAAAACTACATACCAGAGCTAAGCTTAGTCAGCTTTTTTTTCTTTTTTAAAGAAGGTAAAAGGTCACATTTTTGTAGGACAGAGCTGTATTTATTAGGCAAGAGGGGCAGAACAAACTCTCTTCACCCAGGAATGCAAGAATCCAGGTAGTTAAGGCAGCTTCACTGCAATCTGGGTAATGAGTGAAATATTTGGTAAGGACACGTGGCAACAGGAACGAGTCGGATCCCAACCAGCCTCAGGAAAGGAATCAAGCATGAATCACTCTACAAATTTTTTTTTTTGGGGGGGGGGGGGGTTCTAATAGTCATAGAAAAAACTCCAGAAATTAAAAATAATGCTATTTTTAACGTCTGTTGGTTTTCCACGGTTTGTCTTAAGAGCAGCAACAGATATTAGGGATGCGCAATATATCGGCATCAACATCATAGCCAGCTAAGGTTACACATCTTTAAAATATTAGTATTGGTCTGATATCCATATGATTTTACTAATTTAACTACTTAATAATAAAAAATAAATAAATATGTTTGATGGTCTCCTAACAAAAGTATTCTGACCGCATAAAATATTCCACGTTATCAAATTATTGACTCTCCGAAAGAACCAGATTATGCTTTAAAAAAAAAAAAAGCCTAATTAATAAATAAAAGTTAAAGAATCATGGTGGAAAAATAGCTGCCCCGTATCATGGTGATGGCAGCGTCATGCTGTGGGGATGCTTTTCATGAGGAGGGAACAGGAAAGAGTTCGGCAGGCTAGACTTGGATACATTTTTGTTAGAGGGTTGTTGGGATGCTCCGATCGGCAGCATAAAAGCTGATCAGACATGATCACCAATGAATGCCGAGCACAATTCAGTCAATGTTACATTACATTAACTCAGCAGGCCTTGAAATGGTATGTTTGCAACACACTGCTGGTGTTGCGAGATGTAAAGTTCACATAATTCCCGTATAGAATGTTAAGGTTGCACAAGGCAGACGTGTTTGTTTAGGATTTTCTGCAGTACGCTTGCACAGCGTGCAGGAAAGGGAGAGATAAAACTACACAAGGTCTCGGCAGGCGCCAACGCATGAGGCGTTTGGTGATAAGACATCTGAACTAATGTTTTCAAATGAAGTCTAAAAAACAAAGTAGTTCTTACTTACCACCAATTGGTCACGTAAAATATGTACATGTGAACGAGTTTTATTCACTGGACTTGTTTTGTAAATATTTCAGACGCTCTGCCTAATCAAAATCTAAGTGAGAATCTTTGCAGAGACTTGAAAGCTCGAGTTCGCAGTCTCTGAGCAAACAGACTGAACTGGAGTGAGGAAGAATAGGGAAAAAAAAATGGAGCTCCAAGATAATCAAAGCTGATAAAAAATTATCTCAAAAGACCTACAGCTATAAGCTTGTGTGACAGTTTATCCTAAAACAACTATTCAACCAGAGGGCTGAATACATATGCGTCCCACGGGTTTTTTTTCCCTATGCTTTGTTTGATTACAGGCTTCATTGTGATTGTCAAACACAAAAAAGCCCCAAAAAACTACATTAAAAGTTGCAGTTATAATACAAACAAAAAATATGGAAATGTTCAAGAGGTAGAAATACTTTTGCAAGGCAATGACTGTCTCTCTCTCTGATTTCAGTGAGGATGCAACTAACTTGACTTTGTCCTAAATAAATAAATATACAAGCCCTAAGTTAATTGCAGTTCCATGACTGCATTCAACAGAGTGAACAGATCTGCAAGTGTTTTCCCAAGTCAGCTGTGGAGTCTCTAGCTGAAACCTTGAATTCAGTCGTTTGTGTGACGGCAAAATGTCTGCGACAGCCTCTCCTCTGTCCTGACAAATCACTCAGCTCTTTTTGCTAGGCCCGCGGACGTCGCTCCGTTCAAGGTATGACCCCAATTGAGCTGCTTTGTCACAGTCAACAAGTCCAGATAACCTTTAGAGCAGGGTACACGGTGCGACATGACACCATTAGCCAGACAGTTATTCCTAGCTCAACGAGGCAACTTCTGGGGTCCACGGTCGGCGCATCGCGATCTAACAAGGTCAGGAGGATCTGCCTCATAACTATTCAGTAGCCCAAGGCTAATAAGGTAGAACTCGCCTTCTGCACAAGTAAGTCTCTTGGAGGTAATTACTGGAATGTGTGCAGCAAGCAGTCCATCTGCACAGACAAACATTTAACCGGCAACAACAGACAAAAAACCAGAACTGAGTACTTCCACTGTCAGAGACGTGGTACGATTCCCTCCGAGCCAGTGTACGACATCCTGCTGGATATGTGAGCTTGAGATGAAGACGTGTAGGTTGTAAAGGAAACGGTGTTTGCAATTTAAATAATACAAGAAAAAACAAAACAAAACGTATACTTTCAGCATTCATAATGTGTAACGCTATTATTTTTTGCCCCGTTCTTTCCCGTTATCTAGTCAACAGTAGATAACCACGAGGGACCCGGACAGAAATCAGTAGACACTCAGCCGACCATTTCGAAAAAAAATAATATAATCTGTCGTCTAACCCCCTGATGCACAACTATAGAAGAAGCCATTTAAAAAGGAAAACTGCATTTTCTACAAAGGCATGTTGACAAAAACGTCTTTTTGCACCTTTGCCTTTTTCGTGCTTTTACACGTTTGGTCGGCAAAGCAGCTAAAAAAAGAAAAGCGAATTCCTCTGGAGTTGGGTCTGTGGGATACCAGAAAGGCTGAACGTAATACAGAAACATTATCATTTTGCTTTTCAGTTTTGCCCTTTTCAGCCTTCTCTGTCGAGAATATTGTCAACATGCTTTCGGTGAAGCTTAGTTTGACAGCAACTGCTAACGGCCACAAAATCCTGATATCCTAATTATCTGCAATGAACTTTGTCTTCTAATCCTCTAACATCTTTATCAGGTGCAGAGACCAAAGGGAAGGAAAGGACATCCAACTGACTGACTGAATACTTAATTAACATACAGAGAAGGATTGCATGACCCTTTAAATGACAACATTAAAAACGAGAAGTCACTTCAGATTGTGTTATTGAGATTGGAGTGATTGTTCAACTATTCATTCAATTGTCAATACTACCATATTGAAACTGAAAATAAAAATTGAACATTGTAATCATTGGATCATAAGTGTAAACACTTAATATTAAATAAACTAACTACTGTAACAACATTATTATAGTTTGTCTAGGTTGCTGTTTGGAGAAACACACTTTTCTTCTTTTTTTTTTATTGTAATCCTTAAATCATCAAACAGCTGACTGAGACTGTTAAAATGTAATAAAGAGCATCAAAAGTCCTGTGAAACTAAACAGGAGCCAGCTAGCATCGCCTGCTAGTTCAACACATTCCATATGCTAATATAGCATAATGTTTATTTTCTCTTAAATGAACAAACTCTCGGTTTTTCTCGGTGGCAAGTTAAGCTAACTCCTGCGTTAGACTTGCCTTCGTCTAACACGCCAGGTTAGTTGGGATATTTTGGGCGAAACTTCGTGCTCCAGCCAGCCAAGACTCTCCTGAACAGCCGCTAGCGAGCTAACGGCGGCGGCTAGCTGTCAGACATGTCCGACTAACCTCATGTTCTCCACGTCTCTCCCTCCGCTCTTCAGCAAACACGTGGGAATCCCCAGCAGGGCCAGGAACATCATCCAGGCCACGTAGAAGAAATTCTTGAAGTAGAACACGAACGTGCTGCTGCTCCACATCAGCAGCGGAACCAGCAGCGAGAGCAGCAGCAGCATCCACGCCGCATCCATGGCGACGCGCTGGACCGACCCGCGTACGGCGGCGACCCCGACCCGGAGAAAGGAGGCTCGGCTGAGGAAGCCCCCACCGGCTACGGTCCGAGAGGAGGGATGGTCTTTACACGACCCCCGGACGGACAGACAGATATATAGAGAGAAGGTTTCCTTTTAGAGAGTGAAAGCGATGCTTTGACTGCGGACTCCAGCGCTGCTCATCTGTTGCTAAATGGCATCATGAGGTGGAGCTCTTGTTTTTCTTTTCTTTTTCTTTTTTTCTAGTTCCGGTTGCTCCACAGCTGAGGGGTCAAATGTCAAGTCAGTTTATCCAAAAAAACACAAAAGCAGCTTGATGTTATTTAATTTTAAGCAAAATCTCTCTTTGGGGCCCCATTTCCACTCAAGTTCACCTAAACTCATCTCTACATCATGCATTTTTTTTAACCGTTTAAAGAAAAATGTGTTGCTGTTTGGCATAAACAGTCATATATATTACACTGTGTTAAAACGAGAACTCTTCTGGCATAACTTTTAAACAATTCCTGTTTTTCTTTGTATGCGTTGCATTCAAGAATCTGTTCGCCATGAATGCAAGTCCCAGGAGGCCCTCAAGAGCCGCAAGGTCAACGTTTTTGGTTATTCTAATTTATCAACCTTCTTGGAGGTTTGGCCTCCAAATCTACCATTGCACTGATATCTAGGTGATTGCCGTCTCGCCTGAGCATCGGACCGGTTTGTCTGCAGATTACATCAGATTTGTAATTGGATCAGGGGTAATGATCCAATCCTTGGTCATAATCTGACACTGTCAGGTCGGCTTTGAGAAGGAGGTTCCAGCCATGCCGAGGAGCTCTACTTGACATGATTTGGGGGATTATATTGAAGTGGTTGGATAATCCTAATCTAACGTGTGCAGTGATACTACTACACTGCACACACTGGACCATACTGGCATAAAAAAAAAAAAAACCCCACCAGATTGCAGTTTTTATTTTGAATCATTCCTAGTGAACTATTTTGTATTTTATTGCATTAAAGTAACGCATTTTGTGCTATGTTTCTGAGAGTTGGGATAATAAATCAGCAGGAAATAGTGTATAATTGTGAAGTGAAGGGAGAGTTGTTAAAACAAAACAAGAATCTAAAAACAATATAGTATAGACCCCCCCCCCCACCCCTCCTTTACTGATTTGGCTCAACAAAATCAAATATAGCCAAATTCCATCAGAATTCCTTAATAAAAAATAAAGCCACAACTATTCTAATGAAACCAAAGCATCAACGCATTTGCTCTTTAAAAAGCTTAGATGTTTGTTTGCAGATTGCTCTGAACCAGGAACACAGTCAAATATGGACGTATTGAGGTCAAATGAGACCATGAAAGGTGGAGATCTAGGATTGGCCATCAACTTGAAAGTACCAAGGTTACTGGAGAGATTTATAAAAACATTTCACCATGCTGGTGGAAAACCTGTTATCCAAGACATTTGAGACAGGGAATGATGTCCATCTTTCAACAGGTCAACATCACAAATCATACAATCTGACACGTGTTAAACTGAAAGCATATAAGAAAATGGTCCAATTAAAATTCAGGTTTAAAACCTTTCCCAAAACAGGAAAACTGATGTTCACACAGATGCCCTCCTTCCAATCTGTCTGAGCTTATGATATTTTCGTGAATTAAAACACATTTTTACTTTTGCATCTTTAGTTAGTAAATATCTTTTTTAACATCAGACATTTTAAATTTTATTAAAGCAGAGACATATTGGTTGTCTGGCCCCCCCCAAAAAACATGCAATCGAGCTCCCCCTAGCGGTGAACAAAAATTACTACATAAATGATGTGATGGTCCTTGTGACATTAACTGAATCACAGATTATTATTGCATTACGGTTTCCTACATGAATTATTTTCCCACACGTGGTTAATGTTGTTATTGGCTATTAAAAGGCTCAACAATTTTGGTGCTGGCATCAATCTTTGCCAGGAAATGTTGTTCCTTTTACCTGTACATTTAATGGCTTGGCTACATGACAAAAAAAAATAGAAAGCCCAAAATGTTTTGATTATTTGTCTCTTATTTTGGTAAGGAAAAACTAGGACAATGGTGAATGCAAATGAACATCCCACTTTTCGTACACTGTTTTGTGTTTGCCTTTCACATAAGATCCCAATAAATGAAAAATGTTTGTGTTTGCAACCCGAGAAATGTAAAAAAAAAAGTTCATATATAAATCATTAATATTATTATCATCAATGAAAGCATTCATTGATCTTTTATAGATGTTTAGTAATTACACTCGGGTTAAACTAATTCAATCTCGACTCTTATTTGCCGCTTTAATTAGATGGACCACGCGCATTTCCGGCTGCGTGTCTGGTGTGTTAGTTACGTAATTACGTTTGAATTGCGTCCAGGGCGACGTGCAGTGCAGTAACGTGTGTGTTCCTATCTTACGCCACTAGATGGCAGTAGTATTTGACTTATGAGGGCCACACTGGTGACGCCAGGCTACAGTTACCAGTTAGTAACTAGTCTGACTGTTCAGAACCATCGAAACAGAAGAAGTAAGATATCACATTTCAAATCTTTGTGACAGGAAGTTGACTAACCTGGTTTAATGTTTTATGTGTGCAAGGAACTTCGCTTTGCTTTACATGTGATGATTGTTTCAGCAAGGCATTAAGGAGTGTCATTGGACCAGCATCCTCAGTGCAACCTGCTTTCAGCTGTCAAAACATACCAAAAATACATCTGGACCTACTTTGAGGAATGTGTTTTTCTTTTTTTCTTTTTTTTTTACAGTCGTTAATCTGGAGCCTGCTTGTTCCCTTTAACCAAAACAGTTAAAGCTGAGTCTGTTAACAGCATTTTTAAAGTCTTGTCACCATTTTCTGGATAGGATTCAGTTCCAGATTTTGTCCCCACTGCGTACCATTTTTGATGCGAATATTGGCCATATTGGGTCCCAAATCTGTGATTTCTCCAACTTTCAGAGTGGGAATTCTGATTTCAAGGGGTGTTCCAGTTGATTTTTCCACTGGGAAGTAAGAATACAAAGAAGACCCACCATTAAATAAAGCACAGCTCTATGGATAACATTCAGTGACACAGGCAGACTGTAAAAACCACTAAACAGGTCATTTCTGAAAAAGTCATGTTTTGCACAGGACTTTTATGTAGGGGGTATCGCCCAGACACACGTTTCTGTATGATTACTGGGACTTTCCATTCATATCCATGCATTCGTCACATGTTTCTGTAGCCTAACCATAACCAGTACATGCCTGACCCTAAATCTAACTCAAACTCAACTCACAGCATAGTCGTACGCCTGACCTCTCTGACCCCCAAAACATTGGAGCACACTTTTTAAGCCCATCACAACAAAAATCCCAATAAAAAGACACAGAGGCTTCTCTGGTTACATTCACAGCTGTGACAACTACCACAGACCACGATGCCTGATGTTTTAAAATAAATCTAAAGCAATGAAGGAGAAGACAAGATTCCCATCACTGTTGACTCCAGAGCTGGTCTCTCATGAAAAACCGTGTGTTTGGGACCGTGTGGCTTTACAATAGGGTCACTTAATAGCCACATAAAGACAGAGAGTGGGGTTGTGCTCCCCTGGAGGTTAGAGTTTAACCCACTGGGAGAGTTCAATTAAACATCCGCCACGGGTGGTGACCCCTCTCTCTTTCTCTCTCCCCCTAAACCTCCTTCTGCCCGGCATTCGCGCTCCTTCTAAACATGGCCTCTCCTCTCCTCTCCTCTGGCCTGTTTGGTGCTGCGCAGCAGATAAGAGAGCGAGCAGAGTCTCGGCGGAGGCGGTTATGGACTGCCCCCGCAGTGACACCCCCCGCCATGCTTCTCTCTCTCTCTCTCTCTCTCTCGCCCTCTTCTTGTCTCTCGCCCTATGCAGCGTGGGCACGCGCAGGAACAGCTGTCACCGAGTCGCGCGCGGCGTATATCGGAGACTGCCTACTTTGAAGGTGTATTACGCCGCCGACAGTGACTCAGACACGATGAGGCTCTGAACAAAATACACAGACATATATATATATGTATGTATATATATTTAGAGAGATAGAGAGGCGGGGATACGTTGCGCATTTTCTGGTGAAAAAGAAAGAAAGAAAAAAAAAACAGTGTTGTGCGCTGTCGTGCTTGCTCTGTATATGAGTGTGTGTTGAAAAGAAGAGAAAGGAAAGACAGAAATCACCACGATAGCAGTTGTGGATTATTCCGAGGACGCCGCGCTGAAACCATGAGCTGGGGGACGGAGCTATGGGTGAGTCCCGGCCGAACACTTCACTTACATATTCAGCCTGCGAGTCTGTAACGGTGCAGAGATAATAATAGTCCAAAAAAAAGCATTCCCCCAGATATTTCTTTATTATTCCTCAGTGCTAAAGACTGCTATTTATTTTTTTATTTTTTAAGGCTATTTTGCGATAATTAGCTGGGCATCTGTTTTTTGTTTGGTTTCTTCTTACCCTCCATGTGTCACAACAGTGTTAGGGAGCTTAAAAAACGCAGCAGAAACTAGCTCACCGTCCATTTTAATTCATATCTGCGCGTTAGAAACACGCGCGCCCCCCTTTTTAAATGCCAATGTAACAAAACGCCAGGCTGCTGCCCCCCCATCCCTGTTGCTCATGTGTTGTTACAATGTGATGGATGTGTAACTACCAACGAAGCACATGTAACTTCCACAGGAGGTACCTCCACTTTGAGGAAGCAGGCATGGTTGTGCCTGTTCAGCTGTAATCTGTTTGTGAGCTCGCTAGGTCTTGCACACCAGTAGTATGTCTGATCATTTTCCAGCCTGTTTATCATTCCTGAGAAAAGTGCTCATGATGTCTCACCCACCTCAACACCTTTAAGGGAAGCGGTTTGTCTTCCCGATTTGCAGATTTCCGGATGAAAGTGCTGTAATATTTGCCCGCCTCTCTATGGGTCAGGATCAGTCAGATTGGACGGAGGTTTTTCATTCTTTTTGCAGATTTTCTCAATTGGATGTAGGTCCTTTGATTAGGTCACTGCAACATCACCGATGTAATCATCCCACACCATTCTTGCGGCAGCCGTGTTTTTATGCCAACTGGTAATGAGTGGAACTCTGCTCCAGTCACTTGACGGATCTTGAGCTTTTCTTTGTATTTATCTCAGGCATCCTGTCAGGCATTCCTAACCTAAAAACAAAACAAAACAAAAACAACATGCTTGCATATTGATGCTGCCACATGCTCCAAAAAACAGGTGTATTTGTTTGGTCGACACCAATTGGAGACCTTACTTAAAGACATTTTTACATGGCAAAGCCAAAAAGGGACAGCGGCTGGTTCTTCAAACCTTTTGGGGAGGAAGATAGAATCAGAGGACATGTTTGGGTTCACATGTAAGAGGTCGCACGCGAAACTAAGGATATCTGGACTGAATGATCACCAGGTCTTTTGTTTCGATGACCCAAAGTTGGATTTAATTGCACAGAGGTAAACTTTGTTCTCTGTTTAGGTGACATCTGAAAGCAACTGGTCAAATTGGATTTGTTTGGGGGCGTCAAGACGGTTGAATACAAATACAGGTGTGTTATGATTGGGCCATGTAAAAATCCTGATTTGAATGTTGTGGTTGTAACCAGACAAAACTCTGGGAAAACTTTAGCAAAACTGTTTGATTACGAGCAATCAAGAAAGACATCTAAAGACTTTTGGCTTTTTGTTTCAGCTTTTAACACTTTATCCAAGGCTTAGTATTCCACATTCATCCCAAATAACCCACATCAGCAAGATCAAGGCTGTCCTTGCGCGACATCTAATATTCCTCATTTTTCCCGGTGACCTCACTGCGCAATGCATTCCTCCGCTATGCCGTCATGTTTCATCCCACTGAAATGTGATTATGGGGGAGGCCAGGTAGCTCTTTATCAAGCCTGCTTCTTTTTCCACTATTTACAGCATTTAACCATATTCATGTAGCTGCGGGTGGAAAGAGCCAAACAGCAAATGATGAAAACAGCTCCCCGTCCGAACGTTTTTTATGAGGTGATAATAAGCAGTTCAGAAGGAGTGGAATTCCTTTTGTCTGGGATTTGATTAAATATACACGACTCGTGTTATTTTATTGGCCCGAGTGTCTGGTTTTTGGCCAGATCCTCTATAGGTTTTGAAGAAATTTCTATTTGAAGGTGAAGATTTAAGTGAAAAACTAGATGTTTTTTTTAATTAATATCATGAAACACTAAATCTAAACCTAATGTTTTATGTTATCAGTCAAACCTAATGGTGGAGTTCTGTTCATAAATCATGTATTCTCAAGATTATTGTGAAGTCTAGTTAAAAATAGAAATCAACCTTTTACTGAATTTGTGATGTGGTTAAAATCTTCTATTCTGATACCTAGATGTGGTTGTTAAAGTTGTTAAGAGTTGGTAGGAAACTTAGAAACCGCCTATTACAACAAATCAGGGATATCTGGTTTTTTGGGTTTTTTTTTCAGCAATTGCTTCACTGTGATGACAATTAGCTTGTTTGTCAATTTATTTTTCTATTAAGTAGAAAGTAAGTAAAACGAAAGATAACGTGGTATTTTTGGGTCCATTTTGGATCTAAAGTATCAATTACCCTAAAGGGGTGAATGGCTTTGGATCAACTGATCTAGTTGCTACTTTCGTTTCACTCCTGTAAACAGAACCATGTGTCCACGTCATTGTTCGTTTAACTTGGTGTTTAGGGACGTTTAATGCAATCTGGAGATATCTTTGTTTAAAATGCTCATATGTAATTTATAGTAATTCATAATGTAATTTTATATTTTATTAATTAATTCCGATCACTGTTTCAGCCAGTTGGCCTTTAAAATTATATTCATGATTATGAGCCCAAGTGAGTTTAACCGACCCGCTGGTGTATTACACATATTAGAGACATATAATAACAATGCTTTATATTTGATGATTAACATTTTTACTACACAACCGAACTATAAGCAGGTGACGGAAAATGACTTTTACTCGTTTAAATGGGTTACCTAAGCAGGTTGGTTGACTTAAAAAAATGAAAAAATATCCAAATCTGCAAAGGTCAGAAATTGCAAAGAGGAAAAACTAAACAAACCATTTTTTATTGTTGTATTTTTTTGTCTTATGATCTTGATCTGACTATCTTTGTCTTTTGTAACCCTTTGGATTTTTAATGTCGCACCCAAAATATCTGTCCTGAACGTTGATACATGCATTGATATCTGTTCAGTGGGGAAGTACAGAAGATTGGAATTTGCCCCCTTAAAAACCCCTCAGCAACCCATTTATTTATTTTACATTTTCAAATGTGAGAATCCCTACTATTGCTTAATAGTCATACAAAGCCAGTATAGCCCAAAGCTCCTTCACAGGCTTCCACACGTACATTGGAGTGTGAAATAAGTTAGATTTTTTTTTTTAAAGCTTAGAATATGGAGTGTAATGCATTGCAACCAGATGTTTGCCTTGCTTCCTAGGCACACTCAGTAGAGTCCATACACTTGTTTCATTAATCTCAATCTGTTCCAGCAAGGAAGCAGAGCGAGCTCGGCGTATCTGCTGCTTTCTGAGTTCAACAGCTTTATTTAATTCAGCTGACTTAACACGTTGTAGCTCTGAAACCGTCTCGTTGTTAGCTCCACTTCTATGCTTAGCATCGTTCAAAAAGGGAACCTCAGTCCGAGTCACATATCCCCTCTGTTTGCTTGTGGCCAGGTTTGAGCTGGATTTTGTCTGAGGTGGGTAAGTGCAAATGCATGCCACACTTTCTTTTTTTTATACAGTTTATCTGTTGATGCTACTCTCTCGCATTAAGTGACTCATATAGGTTTGTGGTTATAATGAGAAACATTTAGTTCACTTCTATTACTGGTTTATCAAAAAATACCTTTGTCACTCATGCGTTCTTGTGTTACATGTACGACTGCACGTCCCAGCCACCAACTACTTCTTGCACATAAAGTTGTCATAACAGGGATCAGGCGTTACATCTCTGCCACGGTCACATCAGATTTGGTTGCAGTCCTCATGTTGGTCCTTTACTGCGAACAGGAAAGCAAATGAATTTTCAGGAAGTGAAGTCGAACTAGAGCAGGGTTGCTCAATCTCTCACCATCACGGCTGCGGTGAAGCTGTGCACACACGTCGGACTGAGATACACACTCCAGTTGCTGTTTGATTAAAAAAAGTGAAACATTCTCAACATTATGGTGTTCCTGCCCACGATGGGAGTTTCTCCATTGTTTTCAGCTTTTGCGCCTGGCCTGGACGGAAACTGCTGCCTCTGTCCGCTGTGAAAGGCCGAATGCTTTTGGTCCAACGTCACATTACTGATTATAGTATTCAACGGCTTTAGAAACACAGGCGGGGAATGTTTGTTGTTGTCTTTATTCTGTCCTTGGACAAATCAGGGACTAGATACCGGGTGTATTCGGCTCAGTCAAGGAACAGCGCTAATGCTTAGTATGATGTTGGAGTGCACTGGCAGTTAGCATGCTCTCGAAAACCTGTTCAGGAAATGCAGTATTATAAAGTTTCATGCAAGCAGATAATTAAGAAATTGATACACATGGAATATTGACTTAGAATATTCTGCTGCTAACTTTATTCGGTGGCCTTTGTGTGTCAAAGAGAGAGAAAAAAAGAGAAATGTCATAGCTAAAACTAGAACCGTACCAAAAGCGTTCCACAACCATAGACAGCCCGAGGTCTGAAACTGAAGACCATCCACTTGTCGTGCGTCTGCACCATTATCGTCACCTTTATACGTCTCACTTCCTACATGTGGTTCAATTGGGAAGTAGATGCATGTTACCGTTCATACGGGCGCGCACACAGTTGTCTTTTGACTTGTGTGGAATAACTCGGCAAATCACAACCCACTGAGTCGGCGGCATGGACAAGGTGGAAACCTTGATCAAAGAGCAGCAGCTCAGGGTGAGCAAAAGTCGGCGGCGCCTCATAACTGATTCTGTTTAGCGTTTGTGCAGCTTCGAGAACTTGACCACACCGCTTTTTTGTTCTTTGGTATTTCAGAAGTTAGCCAGAGGGGCCTAGACGTATTCTGGCCGTGCAAAATACCTTGAGATGGTATTTAGACTTTGAGCGAACCAGACTAAAAATTCCTAAGTGTTTTTCCGCTGGTGTACGCCATCTAGACTCTCCCTGAACTTCACTTGCATCCCCGCTGCTGCTGAAACATGACCTGGGTTGTTTCCACCGGAGACTCCAGCGGCCCTCCTCGTTAAATCGTACACCGACTCCACAGCGGATCCGTTTGAATTGATTTCGAAACCGTGTAACGATTGCCAGAATATAAGTGGGATATACTAATTTATGCAAAAAAACCCCCCAAAAAACAGAACTAGAGTTCAGAATTTTGTTTTTCAAGTTTTGAGACCTAGAGTCGAGCTAATAAGACTAAACACCAATTATATTCAGCTGTAGTTTTCAGTTTCACATCAGCCAGATTGTTGTCAATTTTTGGTCTTGCATTTTGTATGAAAAAACTAAAGCTGGAGCCTTCATCTCAATTTAAGTAAAATATCTGAAGGAAAGGGGAAATCTGAACAGGGCAACAAACAATGGAAGAATTTGACTTGAACCTGAAAACCGCTGAAAGAAAAAAAAACAAAAAACAGAAGTAGTGCATTAAAGTGCCATGTACAAAGGTCAGAGGTAATATCATTGTATGGACTATATTCAATCATAACATTTTGCACAGCTAAGTAGTCGCCTCTGAGGCGTTCGGTTTAGATCTTGTTGTATAAAGCTGGAGTTTAGGAAAGAGAGTGCAGCGTTTTGTGCATGATGGACTGTTTGTCATCGAAGGTTTTTACAGCAATGAGAATCTGTCTACACAAAAATGTGAAACTTGGTTTAGTTGAATGTTAGAGTGTCGGGGAAAAAGCAATATGAACCTGATTTAATTGGTTCCTCTGTGCAGTTCCTGTGTGAATATTGACCACAAACTGCTACTCTCTCTACTTCATTACTACGTTTATGATAAAAACAACAGGAAATTTGCTACTGTTCTCCAATTAGCTGGTTAGGGTTAGCTAATATGCCACCTAATCAACCCATACTTCACACAATTACTTGAAACTCACTCCACATATAGGCAATTTGTAACTCACTGCACCTTGATTTCCCTTTTTCCACCAGCAAGTAGGTCGGCCTCAACCCCCCGTTGAGAGAACTTGAATAAATCCAATAGAAAGCTTGCTGGAATTCGTTTGTCATGTCGCCTTTGCAACGGTGAGTCAGTCTCTTCCCAGCACAGTTTGTTGCAAGCCTCCAATCTTTCACCAGTGCTTTCCCGTCTTCCTGTTGCCTGCAAAGTCAGTCTCCAAGCACTGCTGTTACAGCACACTGTAGATTACGCTACCCTTGCCCTGAAGCCGGCAGCTGAGCTTTGTTGTCGTCCACGTTCTCCTAATTACCTCTGTATTTTTCGACAATCTGTAGATTTGGCCTTCAGGTGGTGACTGTGTCAAGTTTCCTCAGCTGTGGGAGCGGAGAGCATTGTTGAGTATTTATAGCGCGTCTAGGTGGATGGTTGTGAACAAAGGCTGCAGCAACCGTCTCATGATTGTTGACCCTTTTGTCTTACACTAGCCTATAGACGGTATATATATATATATATATATATATATATATATATATATATATATATATATATATATACCTTTTTTCTCATAATGCCAACAAGATTGAATATGTAGCAGCAAAGAAGCCCGTTGAATTCTTGAATTCTTCTGAATACATTTGAAACACCTACATTTGCGTGGGCAAACTCAGCAGCGAGAACTGGATCGCACCGTGCTCTCGCTTCTCCATCTGTGCACATTAGCGGCTTGCGTTTGCGACCGTGTCACGGTGAGTTCGCTGCTTCCGTGGCCCGATCGGTGTCACTCTGCTTCCTTAAAAATGCCCGTTTCCTGGATGTGCCAAATGTGGTCAGTGAATTTGCAAGCACTTTCACAACATGTCTTTGTTTTTTTTTGTTTTTTTTTGTGTGAAAATGATTCAAACTTGCATTGAAATCTGGAGCAGGTCAGAACGGTCTCCTGCTGCTTCATATTAACTGAACTGCTGAAAATGAGCAGTAACTCCAGCCCACTCTTAAATCTTTTAATATCGCCTCCTCTGTTTTTTGTTTCTTTTTCATTCTTATCTGGTTGACTAATTATCCTAATGGGCACAACTTTAAGATTTCTCCCCTTTTTTCTGTTAAACCCTCAACTTAATTTCTCAGTTAAACCCCCTCAATATTATCTAGATTCTGTGTGAACTTTTACATATGCAATCGTGAGGATGGTTTACTTCCTAGTTCTAACTGAATCACATAAAGCGCTACATCGAGCGCATACAAATGTGAAATCATGCTAAACATCAAACATTAATGGATCAGGGTATGGCTTCATCATCACGTCCTCTTTTGTTGATCACAAAGTCCCATTTACGAAAAAGTGTTTCCTGCATACAATTTGTCCTGCACAACGTTATCTTGAACATGGTGACAGGAAGCAGTCTCGTATTAAGTGCCATCTCTTTTCTCAGATCCTGAATTGAGCCGCGCAAGGGTGGAGTGGAAGTGCTGCCATGTCATTCGGTGAAACCTTGGGAAACTCCAGTGAAGATTTAGCTAATTCAGTGCTGAGAAGCATGTATTCCAAATTTCTCAAGCTGTTTGCCCCTCCCTGGTTGGAACTGCAGTCTTGTTTACATTAATGAAACACATAGAAAGAAGTTGTGCTACGGTTTCCTCTGATGCAAAGGATAAGAGACCTGACAGACTCAAAAAATCTATAGCAGCCACGCATCGATGGTGTTGATTGTCCCTTTTTTTATTGGCTCTTTCTGCAGGTTCTAACTTCAGAAAGCCGTTAGTCAAGAAAGGAAACCCGGTTGAGTTCTTGCAAACCATGGCTAACTTTTGAAGTGTGTAACGCCTGCATCTAACATGACAGACAGAAAAAGTACATGACCGATCTATTTGCGGATTGAAACCGTGCACAAGCCACACAGTGAGGCTTTCAGTTTATAGTGCATAAGGAACAGGTTTTTATAAAGTCTGTCATTTAAATTCACACTTTTCGCCACCTCACAATTACAATCTAGTTTCTCACAAATATGTCTGCCACAGTCACGGTTTGATTTAAAGACAACTGTTAATCATAAGGGGGTATATTTTGGTTCCGGAGAGGAACGTGCTGTTACATTTTTTTTTAGTGCAGCCAGAAGTGAAACAAGTCACAACAGCTTGAAGTAGGACTGCTCGTTTCACCTAAGACCTAGAAAGCAACGGATGTTCAATGGCAGAAATAGTCTTTTAACACCCTTTTCATTTTGTGTTCCTGGCTTTAACTGCAGATTTGGGAGGCCATGATTTGATTCAGAATCAATTTGCAATATTAAACAATTCGCTCTACCTTTTCTGCTTGAATCTTTAGGTGGGAGGAGCTTATTAAAACCAAAAATTCTCAAAGTTTGCCGACATTCCTCACATTAAGTGAATTATTCTTTCTGATAAACTGATTTTACCCTTTGCTGTTTAAAAATGTTTTGAGGCTGAAAGGATGAGGCAGGCTTAACATTGGATCATGTGTGATATTGATTTTTTTTTAGCACACCCCCAGTAAGAATAGCATTAATGTTCATCAATGTCAGTTGTATGTTGCTGGCATTTATTCTGATGAACCAACAACCTCTAAATAGAGCAAAATTGTGAAGTGATAGACGCTTTGATGCCCTTAAATTTCTTTTTGGATGATATCAAGCATCTAAATGAAATACATCTTCCAAAATGCCTCTTAAGGTTTGTTGGAGAACATTACAGTACAAACAGGATCATAGTTCACTGGGAAAGTCGGACGGCATTAATGCAAGTTTAGGTTAGATAGGTAGGACATTAATGACAAGTAATCAGCACCTTATTTTCCATTATTGCAATTACAATTTTTGATACGTTTAATTACAATTTTAGCATTTTATCCACTACACATACACATCTGTGGAAATCAAGGGGATTAAAGGTCAGTTTGAATGGCCAAATAGAATGATACCATCCAGAACAGTAATGTATGGCACTCACATGACAATATTCTTACAATATTCTGTTTTTTGTTGTTGTTGTTTTTTGACAGTGATATAGGTAACCCTAATAATGTGATGCTTATTACAATTCTTATTACAATGCTTCGGTCCCCCTAAATCGACTGCCCGTTTAATGAGAGCATATGTCGAACAACTACCCCAGAGACCTATGGTAATGCATCATAATAATTATTAAACATGATGGTGATAGAATCGTGCAGCAGGGTTGGTTCTTTGTTCATCGCGGAATGTTTATGTGGTCAGAGTTGATGGAAATACTTGCAGAAGACTTGTCATTGGATAACGACCCCTAAACATATGGTTAGAGATACAATTTAGGTATACAAATCAAAATGCATCTGTGTGTTAGAGTGGCCCAGTCAAAGTACAGAGCAAAACCCAAATGGGAGTATGCGACAAAACTGGAAAATAGATGTAATACAAACAACAAAAACATAGATGTGTTTGTCGTTTGTGTTCCCCCCATGCAAGACAAGCAGCTCTATAGCGATGTGTGCTTAGTGTTAACTTAAGAAGCCTAACATCATTTCCAATACACTTGAGTTTGTTTGTGGTTGTACAGCAAAGCCAGTGGAGATGTTGTTGGGGGTTCATTGATATTGGGTCAAATTTTAAACTGTCAAAGTTTGCTTCATTCCTGGGAATATGTTATATAAGAATTAAAGAGCCTTATCCTCGGCAAAAGGGAACAAAAACAGCTCAGCAGGAACAATGTCTGGTGTGTGCAGGCTGGCCTTAGCAGGGTTTATCCTCAGAGCTGGCTAATGGGTGTTAAAGGTAGGTACAAGTAATCAGATTAATAGTAGGGTCATTTAATCAAGTCCTGTGCTGGGTCCTTTGCTCATTGTTCTTGTTGTTCGGCACGGTGAGCTTCTATTCACCCTTTAGGATAAAGATATTCTTACTTTATTATCCATTACCTTGTGGAAATTCAATCTGTTTAGCTTTTTGATTTCAACCAACGGCGGCTTTCTGTTGTTGTTGTTGTTTTTTAAAACCGTCTAAGATGGACTAGCTTCCTTCAGGACCTCAGTTTTTCCACTCGTTGGAAGAAAGCCTTGCGCCATGTTGCGGAGGAGAAGTCAGTTTTTTGTGCTCGTGGATAACGCCCTGTCTGTGATAGCGGACAAGGAGGAAAAAGAGGAGCAAAAGGAAGAGGAGAAAAAAGAAAAGGAGAAAAAAGAAGAGGAGCACAAAGCAAGCCCATTTGAGGAGTATCTGCAGACGCTCCTCCAGTTGAAGATAAGCAGTGCTGTAAGTTAACAGAGGAGTGAGGAGGTTCCCAGCTCTTTCTTTTAAAAAAAAACAACCCCCACCCCCCAAAAGAAAAAACGTAGACAGCTCTTAAAGCTGTTTTTGGTTCTCTATTTTAATGAATTAGCCGTTCTTAGCCTTAGTAAACACCATGACTTCTTTTTTCTAACGCTGAACGACGCAAAGATAAATCTCTCGACAGTGCGAATATTTGTCGGCACGTGGTTTGAAAGACAGGAAATTACACATCCGCCTCTAGAACCTGCTCTGATCATCCCTGGTAAACATTCAGACATAGGGTGCCCCCTCTGGACAACCCTGCTCCTCACCCAGGTGGGTTCATGGTGTCCCCTTATGTTATTGCATTGTACTATATGAAGTGCACTGCCATGAAAAAAACAAAACAAAAAAAAAAACATGCCGTCTCACTTTATTGTAACAGGTCAGTGAGGAATAGTAACATGGCTAAATATGAAAATGTAACTTTTAAATAATGATTTGTATTTGTTAAGGTACAAAAAAATAAAAGAAAATGTTAAATACTCAGACACCCAACTTACAAAAAACAAAACAAAATACAAACAAAACAGATCTTGGGAATCTGCTAATCGTATTCCTTTAACTTTTGTCCTTGGAAGCCGTTTATACCCAATATTCTTTTTTTTTTCTTTTTGTTCATTTGTGAACTTTACTGAACTTAACTGAGACTATTGGGGCCTGTAGTGTTTTACACTGGCGTTCTAAATGACCTGTTGCTTTAATGGCATATCAGGTTTCCGTCATTCACTGATAATCGCTCTCATTATCATTTACGGGATTCTTCGAAATGGCTTTGTACATTTTTTCCAGATGGATCAATGTCAGTCACTTTGTTTTACATATATTTTTATTATATTGATATTTTATTTCCTTTCAAACATTTAATCTCATTCATTGTCAGACAGGTTCTATATGTAATTTAATGTGTTTTTAATGCTTTTAATGTTTTTTTATCTGCTGACCTTATTAAAAAGCCCTCATTTATGCCTCACAGACAGCTCATGATACCTAGAACTAAAATGTCAGATGACATCCGCTGTGACCATGTGTAGGATCATCATCTGTCTCGATTTGTGTGAGTCTGCATGGATCTCTTCCTGAGAACACAGATGCAGAGGCCTGCGGTTGTTTAGACCCCTGCTTCTTTGGACAAAGCGTTGTGTGTGCCCGAGAGGGAGTTAGGCATTCCCCGTTACATATTTGTTCTATCCGACCAGACGCCCACCGTCATGAAGTCCATTGAGCGGGCTCTGAATGTATGATCCCAGATACGAGCGGTTCTGGTCGACCATGTACTGCCTTTCTTCGAATTTCTGAAGTGTGCAGTCGGCTGTGCTCTGTCGGATTTTCTGTGTTCTGTGAGTTTATGAATAATTAGTGAAATAAGTCCAGTTTTTTGTAACATTTTGTGTTGTTTTATATTCACCGAGGCTTGGGAGGGGGCGGTTTGCCGGAACAATTCAGCCATTTGTTGGTCATTTTAATTAGTCGGACTCTCACAGCCCTCTGAACAGATCGGACTGGTTCTAATTCTCGCTGCGGGTTTTGGATTTGTTGGCTAATGAGCCTGCCTTGAAAAATCTTATAAATAAACTTTTCATCCTTTTTTTTGTTACTAACAAAACGAGTGAATAAACGACACCAACTGGGAACGTTTATTGGCACCTGAAGTTCCGGCTCTTCTCATATTTAAATGTCCAACACCACAGACCCTTCACATATTACCAAACCATTCCATACATAAGCTACATATCTCTGGCTGGAGCTTTGGGTCCACCGTAGGGTTCGTCTGCTCTCATTTCCTCACAGAAACTTTTTGTACACATTTAGTATGCCTCACGTATGACTAGTTTTATGAAGAGCATTTCTCTGCAGCTCCTCCAGAGTTCCAATAGCCTACTTTTCTGATTAATTGTCTCCCTTTCCGCTCTGTCAGTGTAGGTGGACAACCGCATCTTGATAAGTTTCCAGTGGGCCTCCGTGTTTCATTACCTATCTGAATCTTCGGATGCTGTTTTTAAGCTAATGCTAGCTTAAATTTATCTACAGCTTTATCTCTAGATGGTCCCCTTGGTCTTTATCATGCTATTTATTTATAACTTTTTTTCCTAAAAAAAACAACCTCTGAACCGTTCAAATACTGGCCAGAAATTAAATTAAGTATGGCTGCGACTCATGGTTATCTAATTACCGCTGAATGCAGTTTAGAGCACTAGATTTTGTGCAGCGTTATTAAAGTCAACGGGACTAAAATCCTTTTTTTTATTTTTAGATGAAGGAACAATTTCACAGTTATCGCTTTCCTTCGAATGCACTTTTTTTTTCTAAATTCTGCGTTGGTCTACAATAACAACAGCAAAATCAATCGATGTTTGTGGTCGTAATGTGACCAATTCTAAACAAAAATAAATAAATCTTCACGAAAGCATGTGCAAGCTTCTGTCTTTGAGCAGACGTTAACTGCAATGTTCCAAGGCAGATGTCGACTCTGCCTCACCAAAACCCACCTACCAGTCCGCACTCCTCAGTCAACATGCTGAACAAATAAAAGAGAAAATAAAGGGATTCTTTTCTTATTGTTCTCCATCCAGCTAAACAACTGTCTTCTCCAGCCCTGCAGCACCCCCAACCCCCCACCCCTATAATCTTTCCTCTAAAAGCCTTTATTTTTTTATTTTTTAAACTTCTCCTTGGTACTTTTGGGTCTAAGCTAACTTACTAGTCAGCAATTTCCTATTTGTGTTTCCCGCTCCTTCCCCTCTTTTAGCAAACAAGCAGCTCCATTTGTTCCTCCCTATTCATGTGTTTTTAATAGCGTATCGATTTTATCTGCGATCACCAGAGCAGCACGCCGCCCTCTGTGGAGACGCCTACAGCTCATTCAATTAAGACGTCTCCAAGAAACGTTTGTTCTGGAGTTTTTTCAAATCAGTATGTTTGGTTCTACCGTTGAGTTGTAAATTCACTCTTTTTTTGATTAAACAAGGTAGCACAACATGCCCTTTAAAAAAGGAACATCTAGAATAATTCTCATGTGTTTTTTGTTTATTCATCCATTTTTAGTCAGACTTTATATTTTGTTATATGGGATTTTGCTTAATGACTTTAACCTCTACTGTCCCCTGTGTTGGCTGAGGTAATAACAACCAATGTATTTAAAATTAAGAAATAAAGCAGTGGTACAATCCACCATCAGTTGAATCGTGTGAAAGCATATGTGTGAAAGCATATGTACAGGAGGTTCACACTTTATCAGCACCCCACTGCTTTATGAGTGTTAGGTCCTCTCTAATAAAGCCTCCCGTTATGGCCGTGATTGAGTGATACAAACTGAACGGGTTGCTAAATAATGTGCATTATTTCATTTTAACCATTACTCCGATACATCAACCTGCACCATAATCCCTGCGTCTCTGCTTAAGAATGGTTTTTGTAGGGTCTGGTCCTAAAACAAACGTGCGCTTTTTTTTCGTTTCTTACATTCTACATCTATTTAGCAAATGCTGAAAAGCCTCGTATTTTCGGAGCGATTTTGTAATTTCTTGCACGATTGGAATTCGTTAGCCCAAGGGGTTCTATTTATTTTCCTTTAATGTCCGACTACAATGCGACGGAGCACAGTGAGCGGGGCCTTGGCCTGAAATAACAAGCAGAGTGGTTCTGGAAGGGATTGTGTGCTTCCCTGATGTGGGAACAAGGTTTGGTATCAGAGGCTGGAGATGAAAGAGTGAAGACGGGTCAAGGTCAGGACAGGGATTTATTAGGCGAGTAGGAGGAAGATTTAGTCATTTCTGTGAGCAGCAATGATTACATAGTTACTAACGGTGCGTGTATGGTCTATCAGCTAACTTTGGTTAAAACAGAAGTGTGTTCATTTTGCACTTGTAGTCAACATATATGCATCATTTGCACACTGGTGCTTTTTACATTTACCACTGGGCGGATCCAGATAAAAAATTAATAAAAATAAACAATGTTTAAAAGGATATTCAACATTATTGAAGTGAGATTCTGCAGCGAGTCTATCAGCTGGTGATATATGGTTATCAGGAATAATTGTGGATGCGGGATGTAGACTTCAGTAGAAGTGACAAGAAAAAACTTTAACTTAACAAAAGAAAAAAGAAAAAGAAACATACTTGTCTGGAATATCATACCTATTTATAACATAGTTTTCATTCAGAATAAAAAAAAAATCAGAATAATGAGAATAATCAGAAACCAGTGATCATTTCCTTACGTTAATCATCAAGGAGCCTCTTATGTACGACACGTAGGGACATCGAAACGGGAATGTTTTTAAAAAGCAATACTATAATTAAATGTTCACACCACTTTGCTTTATTTATCAAACAGTTACTCTGGCTGGAATCGGGTGTTTCACTCAGGAAGATGACCTTCAAATAGAAACATAACGGTTAGTTTCTAAGTAAAAACGCCTGAATGAAACTTATTTATCTATCACTTATTGTAATAATCGTGCATATTTCCGACCCTCAGAAGCTTAAACTTTCATGTTTTGTTTGCCCTAAATCAATATAAGGACGTGACCAAATGCTGTTGTGCTCCCCTTTGCTTTTTATTTGTTTTAAATAGATTTTTGTCTTTAGATCCTCCCGTTGTGGTCAGTAATAGACAGACTTTGCACAGGTCTAAATACTTGACCGGCTGGAATGGGAGAAGGTTGATGTGATAAGTAGGAAGGTTGTAACAGTATACATCACAATCACTCCTCATAATGGGTTGTTTTCTTTTACAGCTCCCTCCCTAATATTCATAAAGTATTAATCCGGTGTGTCTAGTATAGCTTGGAAATTGCTCCACTGATGGCTTTTCCATTTTACTTTGTTCTCGATACATCGCCTCCCAGTGACTCATCACGACCTGGAGAAAACCAGAAGCCTTCCGACGTTGTTTTTTTATTGATTTGCTGTATATGTTTTGTTCACACTTTGGAACGGTTTGCAAACTTAAAGAGGTCCCCAACCCCCCACCATATGTAATCCCCTCTTGAGTAATCCCGCCTCTTCTGTCATTCCCAGTCTTTTTCAAGCCTCCTCCCTTTTGTTCTGCGTCTCTCTCTCTCTCTCTCTCTCTCTCTCTCTCTCATCCCAGTTATTCCACTTTACGCCTGATGGAGCTTTAAGCATGAATGCTGCAGGCAGCCGGAGACTCATATTTATTTGGTTGTTGAGTGAATCAGCCACGCTTTGGATCTGACCCTGAACACATAGTTTTATTTTGTTCCGTCCAGAAAATCAGGAATTACTTAAACCAGTTGGGCAGCTTCTAATTTTTTTGTTTTCTGGAAGTAGAGGGGGTCAGGAGACTTTGCTCCAAACCTCGGCACACTCCTGCTCATCTGGACTTGCTTCCACTTGGGATTCCCAGACAGAGGTCTCGTGGATGACCTCTCCAAACTAAGTGAAACCCTGTCATCGTGTTCACTTGGAGGGCAACGGATTGAATGGGAATTTTTTCAAACTTTGGATGTTTCCACGCTGAAAGCCGTTGGATAAGATGGTGCCTCTGCAAAAAAGGGTAATCCTACAAAATGCATGTGGAGGAGGACAGTTTTTTTTTTATTGTGCACAAGTTAACTGCTGTGACGTGGGCTATCCTTTGTCTTTTATTACGATCTAAATAGTTGCTCCACGGTTGACATTTAGAGACTTGAATTGGTGCAAACTCCTAAAAGAGAACATAGCATCGGGAATTTTAAAGGTTTTTGTTCCTCCCAAAGCAGAGAAAGTTGGTTTTATCTTTATGTAGTGATTTTTCAGACCAGTCGTTGATTGATTGAATGATTTCTCATTGAAGCTGGCTAACAATGCGGACTGGAAAGTCCCTCGGATTCTATTGTTTTCCTTGAGTGCTTCAATTGAGAGTCGTTCAGTCGCTGAGTGCTTCATCTAGGGGTGGTGAAGCAAGTCTATCAAGTCTATCTGACAAGATGTTTGTAAACCTATATAGAAGTTTACTATTCAGCACAAATTTGGGTATTATTTAAAAAAAAAAATTTTGGCTCCAGGACTTATTTGGTTCCAGTATTTGAACTTAACTGCGATACAGAGTGAAACATACTTCTTCATCTCTTTGCATAGCCACAACCACTTCCTGTAAGCTCTTTTGCTTTCAGCTCAGGATGCTTGAAGCCCTGGTGTCTCATTCTGCATGGTCTGCTCAAAAACATTCACATCTGCTTTTTTTTTGGGGTGCTGACACCTTCTAAGATTGCCTTAGTAGTTACGGTCAAAGACGATATAAGACATGGTGGAGGAGAGGATGGGAGACTGCTGGAGCCACACCAAGGTCACGTTTTATTCTCCTTTTTTTATTTAAATTTGAGATTATGATGGGGAGTTAGGATGAGGCGCATGTGTGTTTTGATTTGCCAGATGAGTTGTTTGCTCTCGCTCCCGATCCGGTGACTTTCCCCGACGTGACCTTATCCAAGTCGAGGCTCATACTTTCCTCCCCACAGAACTCACGAGCGAGCCTTAAATAATGAATTCAGTCTGAGCAGCTGCGTTTGGTTATCAAGTGCTGCAGACTGCCGGGGTCTGGTTTTACTATAAGGCTTCGGAACATCCCACACTTTCAAAATCACATTTGGATCGAAACGAGAAGCCGCCGGCGAAAAACTAGTAGTCCTGGTTAACTGCTTAGGGGGAGACGAGTGTCGTGTTTCTGGTGAGATGCCCTCCGTTGGTGAATACATTGCACAGATGTGGATAAAAGTACAGCAGACTCGATAAACTAAGGAAAGGGTAGCTTCTCCCCTACCTTTTTATGATGATTTTATCTGTTTTAAACAATACAAGCTGTTTATACCTGTTTCTATACTGTATTTACTAAACAGTTTCATGCTTGCAGTTTCTAGAATTAGCGCTACTCAAACATTTTTACTATTAATATTTATTACAGCCCCCTCTTGAGCGGTCATAATTTCAAAGGCAAAGGTCTGGTGTAAGCGAGAGCGACCACTCGCTGTGGAATGGGGTGCTATTTTAAAACGAAGGCAAAAAGATTGCAGAAACCGATGAGTACAACAAACCAACCTTCCTGTTTCCTACTGAAAGTCGTATTCTCGCAGACAAGCAAGAAGTTTGGGGGTACAAACACATTGTTGAAAAAGTTTGTTGATCATGACCGTGTGGATAACGGTAAAGCAAATTTCACAGTATGCTCAACAAAATGTCTCAACAAAACAGGAACAAATTGATGATTCTCGTTCTCTTCTTGTTCTCCACAGGATCAGTTTGATAACTTGGAGAAGCACACACAGTGGGGGATCGAGTTCGTGGAGAAGTACAATAAGTTTGTGAAGGAGCGGTCGGAGATAGAAGTCAACTATGCAAAACAAATTAGGTGAGTGGTTTCGCTGGCTTTTGACCCTTGGTCATGGTTATTTCTTTTTACTCAGAAGGATTTGAACCACTGATGTTTAGTTTAAACAAGGAAAACCACAGTTTTATTATATATTGAACATTTGAAAAACATGTTGAAACATACATGTTGAAAAGTGAGCTCTTAGCCTTTTTCATCATTTCTATCATGTCCATAACGGAAAGTGTTGCTGTTTGATCCTTTCTCGATATCAGCTTTCACTTTACATGCGACTGCATTACAGGCAGTAGCACGATTTCCTCCCTCCCATAATACTTTCAAACTTCATAAGTTTAACTTCTAGACGCCTCTATATTGGGATCTGCGTTGTTAACCTACAGTCGGGTTTCCCCTTTCATCTACGACAGAGGCAATGTGAGGGTCACGGAAAGTTTTAGTTTCAGTTGGGTAAGTCCACATGTCATAGGAAGCTTTGCTTTGCAGATAAAAATCCATCACATATAGACTAGATCTAATAAGTTTGCAGGGTTTATGTTAAAATCTGTGCAAGTGGACAGAGCCGACTAAACGTCAGAGAGTAACGTTTGCCAGCTTTATTGCCGCCTGTCTCTTTCCTGGTTCCCCTGCATGTGAAGCTATGTGTTGTTGTCTGTTAAGCTTCAGACAGAAAGGAAGTCAGGTTGTGGGGGATGGGGGCGTGGCCGGTGTTACCATAGTGATGACAAGGTATCAGCATTATCAACCCCAGGTCTGACCCAGATTTTTTTTTTTTTTCATTCCACCAACCACGTGATGGCTCCTCCTCCTTTGTTTTCCTCCACAGAAACGTTTTACAGTCACTGATTTTCAAAGGCAGCATTTGGAGTATGAGCAGCCCTCCTGCCGCTCAGTCAGCAAATCCGCATCTTCATCCCCACGAAGTGGGATGGCCAATATGGCTAATGCTCTAATACCACGACAGGTTTCATCTAAAACCTGATTGAGAACACAGACCTGCTCCCCTCTACGTTGGAAGATCAGCTTTAAGGAATAAAAGTTATGGTTCATTTCCATCAGCCTCTAAAAGCAGCCTCTAAAAGGGACACATACAGCATCACTCCTGGCCTTCCTTCTGTTGAAGCTCCATACGGCAATTAAGTCATAGGTCAAATATGTCATTTAAACACATTTGCTGTAACCTTTTAAAAAATGTGCACATTAATTACGTCGATTTTAGATCGAGTTTTGATATTTGTTTGTTTTTTATGCTATTTCTCCTGCAACATATCTGTTAAAACAAGTACATTTTAATTAGGATTTATTTATACTCATTATATTATTAATGACCCACTGACTGGGTCATTGTTTAGTCTGTTTTGATTCTTCCTATGTTGCATTAACTGCAAGGTTAGAGTCAGTGCGATTCAGATAGGGGAATCTCCTCCCCATTATCAAGTGTAACAGGCTCCCTTCCAGGATCGCAATAAATTTAGCCTCCTCCATCTTCCTTTAAACTCCGCCAAGCTTCCCTAGCCGTGCTTAAGAAAAACATCCCGCATGACGCTTCAAAAGGTCTGCACAATAAATCTTCATTGGATAATATTCATTTTCCAAAAGACTTTTTTGGAGTTCAGTAATTGTCGCTAATTCATATATTTTAGGAATTTTAATGTTGCGTTTTTCATGCTAATGCATTACTTAGCCAGCAGGACAGATACTCACAGCAGCAAAAGCTCTCACTAGAAACACATGACATTTACGAAAATCCTAAGGTCACAAAAAGCAGGAAGAACAGAGAAAGTGAAGAAAGGCTAAAAAAACAGTTGGCATCCGCTATCGTGATCTCAGTATTTACCAATATTATTGCCCTTGCAAGATTCTGTCATATCGGGCTGCTCAAGCTTCTGCTTCATTGTTTGCTGTGGGGATGATGTCAAATTATGGCTTTACATCACAGATTGCAGTTCACATTTGAATGAAACAGTACGGTCACATGTTGTTCACAGTAAAGGGTTTATGAATCCAAAGAAAACATAGTGTCATTGTCCTTACACTATTATGTAACTACAGCAGTAGAGACGACATGTGTTATGGTAAAAGAAAAAAACCATACGTTTGTGCACCTCAGATTTTAGCTGCGTGTTTGAGCGCACACAGATAAGACATAATTCAGTCAGTCAGCGTGTGCCTGCGGCTTGTTGAGCTCATCCCACCGCTGCAGTTTTATACTATACATAATACATACTCCACATAAGACCTGCTGTCTAACCGTGTCCGTTATTAAATACATTCACGCGCAAACACTCGCCTGCGCTTACTTGAAGGAACATTTTGGACGGAGACAGAGGACAGCTTGACTCAGAGTTTCCTGGTGCGTTTAACACATCGTCTCTGTCTGCTGGCGCCGCTTTGCCATACCTAAGAACTAATTATCCTTTGTAATCAACTTAGCTCATGAGATCCGTTTTAACCTATCGGCCACTTTCCTACCAAAAGAAACCCAGAGCTCTTAGATCTAATAAACTAATGGAGCCGGGGCTTTGATGGTATCCTTTTGTCTCTGGGCAGTGTTGGTGGGCAGATTTTTTTGGTTAACTTTCTTTCCACCTGACATGCTGGTAAATTTCAATTTGAGCAAGATGATGTTCATGTCGTCTTTAGACAAACCCGCGCCAAGTTCAAGTTGCTAGCTGACTGGTTCAGGTCACTGAGTCAAACAAACAGGTAGGAAATAATTAATCAGATCGGGGTGTTTTTGTTACAAAGGGGAGAAAATAGATTCGAAAAAATAGACATTTGTTCCACTGTACTGCGACGAAACGTTTGACTGATCAATACAGCAAAAGACAGCAAAAGATGTGTCAGTTATAATGGACTGCATATAGATTAGAATTGAAAAACATGTTGAAATAATCCCAACAATAAAATGTTTTCAAGGCTTTAAACTCTTCTTTGCCACCTCCTTGCCATTACCATACCAACTATGGACTCCTCTAATCCACGCTTAATCCCCTTCTATTTCATCAGTGTAAACAACCACAACACTTCAGTCTGGTCTGTTCAGAGCGGTGCGTTTATCCCTCCTCCTCCACCCAAATTCTAGTCTGCTGTAATTCATATTAAAGCAGGAATACAGTCCCACCAACAAAAGTAGTGGTGTGCACGTGTGATATAGGGAGGGATGGCTTATATTGTAATACAATAAGTCAGCATTTATACACACAGTAGATGTATACGTTGTCTTTTATTGACTACCAAGTGTTCCAGGCCGGAAAAACCTTTCATTTGGGAGATATACCCTAACCTAGATTTCTGTTCATGTGTTATTCTGATGTGCATGGATGAGCTGGAGCCGGGCGCTATAATTAAATACAGGAGGTGAGAAGGACAGAGCACGAAACGCATAGATAAATCTGCCTAGCAACAGTCCAAACACCACTGGGGAGTCAAAGCGTAGGGGGAGTGCTCTCTGCACAACGTGTAGTATTTCCAACGCATGCGTCCGTTACTGAAGTAGGATGAATGGATACTTTTAGAGAAATCCAAAGCTGAAGTGTTTATATTCATTTACTGATAAGTGCATAGAAATCTTACTGTAATACTATGTAATCATTAAAATATGTATTTCTTTTGGAAATTTCCTGTTAGAAATATGTGTTTTCATTTGCACAAATCAGATTTACGGCTGTTCGCCAAACAGGAAGAGCAGTGAGGTATTCTGAAACAACATCCCTTTTACCGGCATTTAAACAAAGAGGGAATTGTTATTGCTAAATACGTGATAGACTTTTTCAAACGTTAATTGAACCCTCTGGATTGGGTCGACCCAAGTTCATCTTACCTCTATGGATAGTGAAAAGAGTGCTGCGGTGGATAAAGAAAAATCTCCCAAGTTTACATCTAGACAATAAGAGCAAAAGTATTATACTTGAGATCCCAGAGTCTTATGGTAACAATTAGAAACGCAACCAGTTGTTTGGGAGGCATTTCTATATAAAGTAGATTAGAAACTGGGCTTTGGTCAGACAAGACAATATTTCTATGAAACCTTTTCCTCTCTTTCACTCGAGAGCTGTTTTCTCTTATGTTCTTGCTGCACTTTTGCATTCGCTGTGTTTACCCACAATGTCCTTTGTTGTAATTTACTTCAGGTGGTTTGTTCACGTAAATGTTTTTTAGTTGGACGATTCGTTGCTCTGACTGCAGTCACGCCTTCCCTACAAACAAATGAGGTGGATTTAAGTTCACCAGCGCTCATGTAAATTCCACCTGAGATTTTTTTTACTTTCGAAAAGCAACACGGCCGGTGGAGGTTGGCATGAAAAAATAGACAAAAAAAAGTTGTCTCTAACTATGGTTGTGGATCTGTAAGCGTCTGCTTATCAGGTTCAACATGATGTGGAGGTTAAAAAACAGACATTGGGGGACACCACTGCCTAATCCAGATAGCTTTTATTCATCCTAGATGGCACAGTGCCATATTTCTTTATTCTGTATGCTTTATTCTCTCCATTCCATCCCTTTTTGTTTGTCTCCCATTTTATTCTACAAACACAGTCAAACAAGGGGCAGTGGCTGCTTAAGAGAAGCCTCCGAGTCAATGCACCTTCCTTTCGTCAAAGATTTATGATATGACGAGAGAAAAGTAAATGTGGAGGGAGGAGTAGAGAGAGTGTGCCCTGGAGGATTAAATGGTGAACTGCTGGGTTCGTCAGGGTAACGTGACGGGAATGGTGTTTGCAGACATATGGTGACAAACCACTGACAGGCCTGGGCTTTTTGTCATTACAGGAATCTTTCAAAGAAGTATCAACCCAAGAAGAACTCGAGGGAAGAAGAAGAGAGCAAGTAAGTTTTTTTTACAATCCAAAACGTTTGCAAATTTTATTCAAATTGTACGCAAGCCAATCTAGAGACATCCTTTTTCGCTTAAACAAACAAAAATCTTAAAACGTCTCAATGTATATCGACTGTTTTTAGCCTGATACCAGAGTTACCATGGGTCAAAGCACTCATAGAAAATCCACAAAGAAAACAGTCAGAATTTGTGCATTTAACTGTATGGAAGAGTAATCCATAGTTGCATGAAACCGATGAGACGTCCCTCAATCCATGTTGTGGGTACGTTGGAAGAGAGTGCTCTGGTAGAATTAGTACAGAATTGAACTTTTTCACGAAAATATGTGTTAACACGTTTGGTGAAAAAATATCAATGCATATAAACCCTGTCCCTACTCCGGAACACGGTGGTGGCAATACCATACTGTGGTAACAGAAGAACAATTGAGATAAACATAAATGTAACAAAACCTTTTAGAAAACATAGAGCAAGGGTTCAAGGGTTAGGAAAAAGTGCATCCAATCTCAAGAACTTCACAACCTATTGAATATGCCACCTTTTCTAGTATATCTTGATCTTCTTCCCTAAAGCAAAAATAAAATTAGATAGGTTTTCACAAAGTAGGAAAAAAAGATGTTGACCTTTTCATGGCATTTTAAATGAGCATATCTTTACAAATCTATAGTAAGATTGAAAACACTCGCTTGACAAGAATAACACTGTTTATCAAAAAAAAACAATTATCAATATTGATTCTGTTTCCAAGGCTTTGTGTAAAACAGGAAAGTGTAACAGGGGCTTGAATACTATTGCTGTACTCTTGTTTTCAAAAAAGCTTTCATTTAGAAAGTGAAGCCCATTTCCTATTATAGCAAACTGTCCCTTGAGATGTTCAAAGCAGAAATGTCTTTCTGATGAAATTCAAACTCATACTCCACTTTTCGGTGTTTCACCTACATTTACCTTTGACTTTTTTTAACCAGGTATACCTTTTGTCGAGCCTTCTTCACAACCCTTAATGAGTTGAACGACTATGCTGGTCAGCACGAGGTCATAGCGGAAAACTTGACATCCCAAATCTTCGCGGAGTTGACGCGCTACCTGCAAGAGCTGAAAGCTGAGAGAAAATCGGTAAGACGTTCTCAGGGAATTGGCGTCTGTTCATAGGAAGTTTGACATGTTAGTGGTTGAAATCAGATGGGGGGGGTTAGAATTTAACCCCTTCCAATCATGCTTACTTCTCTGTGAATAGATGTTGTTTGCTGTGTGAATAAATGTTGACCCAAAACTTTTCACAGAACCTGATCTTGTTCAACACAGTCATAAACTAGCAATATAACCTTACTTCCCTGTTTTTAACCAAACGTAACCATTGTTTCTTGCCTTATAAGTCGTTTTGAAAATATATCAGATAATATATATAGCGTGCTGTGTAATGGCCATTAAAGCTACGAGAGAGAGGGAGTCAGTTTAAATAAAAAAGAAAATATTGTCATAAGTTCTTTATCTCGTGGACCAGTTTCAGTTGAAGGAAGTAGAGTGGAAAACCATTGAGTGTTTCTCAAAGGCATGTTGCCGTGGAGATTTTTTTTTTGTGTACACACTTGTTAGGGTTTGCATCAATGGTAATTCAGTTCCTTTATGTTTATTGGGAAACTAAAAGACCCCAATTTTTATTTTAGACTAAATTTATAGGCAGCTGGTTTTAAGACTAAGGGGATTTCCAGCCCATGCGAGGGGGAATGCTATTTTAGATTAGTTTTGCATAGCTATGATCTGATACTGTGTTTATATCATGTCACAGAGAATCATTTGCCAGCTCCCTCCTAATCTCTGTTTCTAACCCTCCAACTATTTCATTTTATTTTAATCCATCTTTTTTTTTGGACACTTCTCTCTTCCTGTTATTGCTAATTAGCCACGGGCCTGTTAGATATTGTCATGGACTAACAATTTTGTCGGAAAAATACGTAACATGCTCTTATTGCTTTTGATAACATTTTAATTTTAATTGTAATTTTTAGAGGTGGTTATATCAGCTCTGTATTGACCCAGTGATGCAGCTAGCAGCTAGAAAATGGAAGAAAAAATTGTGTGATAAATTGCACCATTTTCAAATAATGTTGATATCAATTATAATAATTTATTATATTCACGCCCTTATCGTACAAAATATTGCACCCTTTTGTAGCAAAGCACAACAAGCTAACATTAGCATGTTGTATCTATAAGCTATGAAACTATCTAGTTAGTCTGCAAGTGATGGCTTAGCATACATAGATAGCACTCACCCCCATAAAAGTAAATTCATTTCCACATCATGAATGCCTGGAAATCATGGATGTTTACTTCAAGCAATTTTGGCCATAATCTTTTAACATTTCAATGTCAGTTTCAGTTGCTGATAATAGTAAGTATTTTTTTCTGTTATCATTTCATTACATCTATGTATATCTCTATCTATGTATGTATATTTCTACCTGTCTGTCTGTCCTGCGTCCCTACTTTAAATCATTGGTATGTCAGATATTGTTACAATTCACAGCTGTAACCTTTAAACCCCATACTCTCACACTGTTACCGCATTCCTATTTCCTGTGTTCCTAAAATCTCGCAGCCGACATTGCTGATAGTGTCGTGTTTTTTTGTTGTTTTTTTTCCTCAGCTGTGTTCCCCTAAATACTGTCATGCATTAACCAGCATTAAGCACATCGTTTCTTGGTCACACTCAGATCAGTGTCCCTTCAGAGAAAACAATACGGTGGCGTTTTAAAGACCACCAATGAATGGTATCATGTTGTAAAGGCCGCGAGAATAGGAAGTCTCTGTTATTCATTAAAAAAAAGGCCTCACTTTATTTCAAGTAAAACGTTGTATTTGACAGTAAGTGCATTCATGTTGATGTGTAGAAAGTTGCAATGATACCCTGAATGGTTGTTGTAAAACAGTTGTGCTTTGTGTTTGCATATTTATTAATTTAGTGGTTAGCATTTTTTTCTCCATCTAATTTTGTTTTCATCTGTGTCACATGGCAAGCACAGCTTTTTGTGGGCCATAGTCCTACCCACTCCTGCCTTTACATGCCGCTAATTGGCTTTATAAACTGTACTCTGAGAGGATACAAGGAGAAATATCTCCTAATTAAATATGCGTGAAGGGTAGTTTTGTTACTATTCCCGCCTTCTGTTTGTTGCTTTACAAGGATGACCTCTTGTTAAGCTTAGGGAGGAGATGTTGAGACTGTGACACATTTTCGTGAAAGATAACTTCATAGCTCAATCTAAATTAGATTTACTGTTTAAAAGAAAAGCTTAAACCAAAAATAAAACAATATGTTTGTTGCATTGTGCTGGTTAATAGCTTAATGAATACTATTGTGGAGGTTAATATGGGATGAAGGGCATACGCTGGACTGTGTTGTGCTGAGGAATCATATTAAGGTCAGCATGCTGCTGTCTTGGCTTAGGTGGCTCCTCTAATAAGGCCAGACCCTCGAAGAGTTCGATATCCTTCATTGGTTCTGTTGTTTTATGACTCCCAGTGGAGATTTTTGGCCACCTGAAATCAACCTAAGTCATTTAAAACCTATAACTTGCTGATTTGAGTCCAGATCCTACTAAGCATTCATTCATGTCCATTATTAACATTGAGTTTTACTAAGAACTCCTTCATAGTCTTCTCCAGTATTTATTTTCAAATAGTTGTAAAGTTCGGATTATGTGTCACGTTCAATGAATGGTACGTACATCAACCATAACACATTCTGCCACTGTCCTTAAAAACCTTCCCTCATTTTCATTTTCATGCAAAGCAGTTGAAAGAAATGCTAAGCTATTAGCAGGGCTATTAGCATCTCTGCTTTAACATATGTTTATTGAATAGCTTGTGTTTTAGCTGGTCTTTGCACGACATCTTTTCCTGAACCAAACATGTGGATACCTGAGTACAGAGCAAGTGAGGGCATCCTGACCCAAACAGGACTGATGCCTCAGCAGCTAATGAACCACCTTTTTTCCCCTTTGTGTACCATTGTAAGGAACAAAAAACTTTAAACTACATTATAGGCAGGATAAAAACATTTCCACCCAAACAATGTATTCCTTCAATGTTCTGAGTCTGCACACCTCTTACAAAGTGGAAGCCAAATATTAACATAGAGTCTGCTTTCATATCTTAATTTAGACTGACGTTTGTACAAGCAACATTGTTTAGTTTCTGTACTTGCTATACCGGAGGAAGCTTAATGTTCTCGACTTGAGGTGGAAATTCTAATGAACTAATTTGGGTTAATGAATGTCTAGTTTTTTTTTCTTTCTTTCCTCTGAACAGAAGTGAACCCGGGAAGGTAAATGCTGTGTTACAACAAGGCATTCCTTACTTTACTAGACTTCTAACAAAAGTCAGTAGATTTCAGGGTTTTTGTTTTTCATCAGAGTAAATCACACTGTTTGTGGATCTTAAATGGCACAACAGGAAATAAAGAAGCTTAAAGCAACCTCACGCACTAAAAGATCCAACTGTGGTTTTTGCTTGAATAAGGCCGATGGTGAACACCTCCCTCTGGCATCCTAACTAAACAGTTAGCTATAACTCACTCTGTGGAAAAAAAGAAACCGAGACAAACTTGTATTCTGTTTATCAGAAAGAGCAAAAACCTGAAATTATTCGGTTTCATGTTTGATCAGTATATTATGAATTTAAACCTTTTTTATCTAAGGTAATCAAATTAGCCCCCCAAAAAAACCAACAACATAAAAACACTATTTTGTATTTTAGCACGTACAAATAAAAGGTTTCATAGTGTAGAATCATTAAGTGCAGAACTGATTGTTAAACATTTAAAATTTTGAAAAAAATATCCTTACAACTACACCAAACTAGCTCTACATTTTTGCTGAAATAAAATACAAAACAACAAAAAAAAAGCTTCTGATCAAATAACAAAAATATTTTCCATATCTGACATGGCTTAAGTCATGCTGCCCTGGATGTTGAGCCAAATTACTTGTATAAAAAGAATTAGATCGGATTTGGGTTGTCTATTAAAAACTGCCTGTCTCTGTTTTAATTTTTCCCAATGTCTCGTTTGTTAAGGTTTTGATTCTGGATCTTACAGAGCAGCTGAGTTGGGTTGCGACCCTGTCTGATGTTCCTGATAAAAGTCATTTTGCGTCACACCAAGATCAGCGGAAGACTAAACCACGAGAAACGGGATGAACCACATACGACAAATTCATCTCTGGAGTGTAAGAATTTAGGGAGCCAACATCCCAGAACATCTGGATAATAAGTGAGCGTCTCCTTCGCAGAATCGCCTTCAGCCCAGCTGGTTGATGGTCTAGTTTATTGGATTGAAAGTAGGCCCGATCATCTATGGTTTGGTCTGCTCATGATGTGGTGAACATGTTTAGAGGGCAGTTTATTTATCTTTCTACGTACATGTGTTTTTTTTTTTTCTTTGAGATAAATCTGATGGTTGAGGTCTTTAAATAAAAGGTCAGCCGAGATTGATGTTTAACACTAACAGGGACATCCTTGGTTCTTCTCTTTATCCAATCATTCGTTTATATAATATAAGTTCGAAGCACTAAAAGTATCACTCCTAACACTCAGATATTTCAAGGTAAGAGCGAGAAGGCAGCAGAAAATAAAACGCTGGATTCTAGACTGGATCATCAGGACTTCAACCACGCCCAAAAGACTCGTTTCGGGTAGACTTTAAATACTTCCTCTGAAACACAGGAACACTTCCCGTTTCTATTAAACTTCCCTAAAATCTTTGGGAAAAGAGAAGTATGACTATTAGAGGTAAACCATGTCCTAAAAACCTCTCTCATGTCCAATGTTTATCAGGTGAGACATACCCTTAGCTCTTCACATTTTGCTCTCGATCTCATGGTTCTTACATGTGTTTTTTGGTACATGGAGAAAAACACACAGCTCTGACTTCCTTCTGAACTCCAACGGCGAATCCCGAGGATGTCATTGAACAGCGCCATCGACATTCAACTCAGCTACTGAGCTTGTGTGTAACCAAGGGACACGCCATTGACAGTCTAGTGCCTGTGTTGGCTTTTGAATTCTTTGCTTTAGTATGCTTTAGAAGTATTTCCTGAACTGATTCAAATAAAAACACTGTAAGGTTTTCAATTTGTTTATCTCTGTTTCCATTTTTATTTCCTGAGGTTGTGTTTTCAACACAAAAAGCTGGAGATAATCGTGGTTTTCTTGTGGGACGTTAGGGCTAAAATGAGCCAAGAAAGGCTTTGTAAAGGAACAAGCAGCATAGAACACATACACAGCGTAACACAGCAGCTGTCACTGCATTGCTTTGTTTAAGAGGCCACACTCAGCCGTGCCAAGATGTATCATGAATCATGCTCTATTACTTCACCTGGTTTCTTCACTGTCGGCTATTTAATATTCTGATATCATCATTTTCTTCACTCCTTTGGATTGGTAACATACAGATTAGTAAACAGGCACTCTTGAGATTTATAAAAGTCCTTTTCCATTTGTAGTTTTTCACTGTTTTTATATACATTTATAAAGTTGCTTTAAGCAAAAAATAATCTGCCAATGGAACTATCATTTTTTTATTAAATATAAAAGACTTATTAACTCAAAAGAAGCTTCTATATCTTGCTAAAAAATTTACTCGTAAGTAAGTTTCGTCGTACAATGATGTCTGGTCTGGAAACTGGTCAAAAATACTTGGTAAAATGTAGTTTTTTTGTAGGGCTATGCCTTCATTGTACAGGGTTGAACCCACTTTTGGCTTCAGTTTTTAATGGCATACATGCAACAGGGTGTCATAAACATTCCAGCAACTTATCTTAAAGGTGTTGAATTTGATTGAGTTTTCATATTTCTGTAATGCCATCGTCATGTTCAAGAAATCAGTGTGAAATTATTTGTTATCGCTGGATGAGGCAATCAGGCAACAGGTATGCTGTGCTCACGAAGGGAAGTAGGCTGTGGCATTCAAACAATGTGTAAAATGTACGTAAAGGTAACAAATCTGCCCAGACATCAAGCCCTAACCCATCAGTATATACTATTTATTACAAACCTGTACAGATTTTTTGGTTTTTTTCTTGTTTATCACAAATTGTGAGCCCACCATCTAAAAGCTGCTGTAGTTTCTTAGGTACCATTAGTTATAACCAACACTGTATCTTATTCCATTAAAAGGGCGGTTAGTTGACTTTGCATTAGCCAAGTTAATCCTACTTCTCTGATCTGTTGTTTGTAAATATTTTCTACTACATAATACTCATACTAATATGTAAAAAACTATTCTTTCACACCACCTTTCACGAAGGCAGAGGATTGAAAGGGTAATTTAGTTATTTGTTCATCTTGAATTTTCTGTGATAAACTCTCCTTTGAATTCTGGGGAATTACGAAGGTTATCAAACTAGGTTCAGACGAGGGGAATGTTCATTTCTGCGGGCTGGTTTCTCTTCTGATGTTTGACGTTTCTACTCTAGAAATTTCCCTCTAAGCCTCAAAGGTCAAACTCACTGTGATCTAAATATATAAGCTAGTAGATTCTGGAACTTCTGTTTAGCTCAGTTTTTATGCTTAATTCTTATATTGTCTGTCATAATTAAAGCCTACAGTTTGATTCAGTAAATTAGATTTTTATAGAATTACCAGTAAATCTCAGAAACATTATCGCTAAGTGAAACACCTTATGCACTTACATAGACGGATGTTTAAGCCTTAATTCTTGTTAATAATGGTGATATTATTGTATAGTATAACGCCAATCTGAAACAAAACAATTTATTACCTGCCTAATTGTTATTTTTAATTGTACTTTTAATCTAATAAATAAGCTTCATTAGTATCCATATTGTAATTTCATTAATAAGACCATATATTATGTAGCATTAGACATAATGAAGACATGAAAAATTGGTTTCATCGTATTACTACCTTAAATGTAAGACAAAATAAGTAATTTGGTTTTATTTGCAGCACCGTTTTTTTTTTGGCTTGTCAGGTTTTGTTTTTGAAACAGTTTCACTGAGATGAACAGGTTGCACTGAGTAGTTTTCACACCTTGGCCGAAAATATTTCCAGGCAATAAACAACAAACAAATGTGTCTATCTTTGTAAGTACGAAAAAGTCAGCTGGTTGGCAGTATGCAGCAAAAGTGATTATAGGAGGAGCACCGCAGATATCATGTCATCTGAAAATTTGTTTTACATCGTAAAAAGTTGGAAAAAAAAACAAAACTGTTCACGCCTTCCACCGAGTTTATAACACTGGTCACTGTTAATCTTCCCTTTCAACATTATTGCTTCCCTGCTGTCATTGATATTTGAGGTCCTAAAGGCTCGCCCTCCTCTTATTTAGAATAACATTAGCTTCTCTCTTGGTGCTTTGCTTACTGTAACCTAAAAGTGACATATTGATTCTCTGGAGGAATGTTCAGTTTGCCATGAATATATATATATATATAATCCAAAGCAGTTAACTTTGAGTTTCACATTTCTAATCTTGAGTATGTCAAGGTCAGGCTCATCTGCTTTTAAATCTCTAGAGATCCTGATTAGCATAATGACATTAATCATTTCCTTTAATTCCCTCCGCAGCATTTCCACGATGGACGCAAAGCACAGCAGTACATCGAGAGCTTGTGGAAGCAGTTGGAATCGGTAAGCGGCTCCCAAAACACAGATTATATTGTACAAGTCAAGATAGATTTCATATGACCCACTTTAAGGTTATTTATCTTGATATCTTGATGTAGAGCTAACATATCGAGCTCAAGAGAGATGAATTCATTCATGAGTTATTAATAACCCCCTCCAGTAGCTAACATAGCGCTCACATCCTTCAAACTAGATATACCTCAATGTGGTGAAAGATCTAGCAAAATGCCCACACCTATATGAGCTAACCTAATAACAAATCTCCATGCTCTTGTGGCATTCCACCCGCTAGTGAAGTTTCTCCTTAAGACAATGTTTTTTGTCCAGATTAGAAGTTTTCTTTTACCCATTAACGTTTATTAGGGGCAAAAAGGAACAATAGGGTTCATAAATTTGTTTTATTCGTAATCAAGGAAAAAGGATTTATGGGAGCAAAATACCAGAACACCACTTCTTATCTCTGCCTGGCCCCTTAGACGAGGAGGAGAACAGCGTGCGAGAAATGCATAACTGCCCTGCACTCCTCAAACTTTGCTCGCCGCTCAATGATAGCATTGTGTGCGAGGCAGAGAGGCGTAGTTCAGAGTTCACAGTGGCCCTACAAACAGTGATTGTTCGTTCAGAGGGTTGGATGAATGCTTTTTTTCCCTCTCTCCACAAATAATGACCACCATGACTATTTGTTTATCCTTCAGCCTGCAAACGTTAGCCTTTAGCGCACAATGTGCTATATGAAACATACATGACGTACACATAGAAGTTATGGCATCAATGTCATGCCGTTGCAGCTGCTCCTAACAACAATTAAATTCTTTTTTTCCGTTGTTTTCAGTGTAAAAGAAGGTTTGAGAGGGACTGCAAAGAGGCAGACAGAGCACAGCAACACTTTGAGAAGATGGACGCTGACATTAACGTGACTAAGGCTGACGTGGAAAAGGTTTGTCCCTCCTGATCTCTCCTTTGCCGTCTTCCCACCTTCTTTGACCCATTTCCTTTGACCAGTTCTAACCTCCAGGCTCTGATTTGTCAAAGATTGACTGACTGTGCTTTTGATGCCAAGGATGCTGTGTCAAAGGCGCCATTGTCTTAGCAGCACAGAGATTTGCTGCTGAACAAAGCTCGCTAGCACAACTCTTCACTCATTACCATTGCAAGGATGGCAGCCAGACACTCCGCAGAGCAGAATGAGCCTCAGTAACAAATAACACTGTGTTTATGCCATGCTTGTGTGTTGTGACGGTAAATTATTGTTTATTCATGCCTGCATACTTTCTTTTTTTTTAACGTATTTGCAAGGAATCAACATGCAGCCTAATGTTTTAAATATCTTGCAATGATCCTGTTCTCGTAGACCGTTCTCCTGTCAGGCCCCCGTGGGCTTGTCGCTGATGTCATTTCCTGTTGTCATGACCAATTAAAAGAACCCTCAAGAATCCCGGCCTATAGCCCACACGGCTCCCACGCCCGCAAGGCATCATGGGTCAGCAGCGCGTGCCCCCGCCGCTTCCATCAGCTGCTCGCGCTCCGAGTTGAGACGGTTTAGACATGATTATTATGCAAATATAGTTTAAAAGAAAGAGGCTTTATGCAATCTGGACCTACAGCCAAATGTCCACCAACAGACTAAGGGGGAAGTCTGAAGCCTTATGGAGCGATGCAGCTCAACAGATCAATTTTTGTTTTTTCGTGTTTGGGATACCACACAAATATTGAAACACATGTTTTTTAATTCTCTTGTATGAATAAGTAACATTGAGCAGCTGAACATGGGGGGAAAAAATGCATTTTTGCTTTTTTTTGTTACATTTTAGTAATTTTTTTGTAACATTTGTTCATGCTACAACCACAAGCTTTAATGTATTTTCTTAGGATTTGAAGTGATGGACAAATAAACAGGACGTGTTTCTGAAATTTTAAGGAAACAATGAATCAGGATTTTTGAATGGATGAAGAATATTAATTTGTGACCTACAGTTGTTTTCAATCCCGTTACCACAGAATAAAATCCACCGGGATCATTTGGAGCGAACTTATAGGCCATCAGAACTAAACAGTGGGGGATTTAATTCTAGTATTTTATGTGGCTACCTTGAGAAGGTTTTTAAATTTAATTAGACAACATTAGAGAAAAGAAAAGCATCACCAAGACCAGTGATCAGAGCACACATGTCAGGGAGAAAGTTGTGGGTAGGTTTGAAGAAGTTAGCTTGTAAACAAGAATCCAGGTTTTGGACATCTTATTAAGGACGTTTCATCAATTATCTGAAAAAAGGAAAAACTGAGGTAGCCAAAAGGTCCATGATACAAGGGGCGTAGCTTTATTTTAGCACTATTTTGGTGTGAGTACGTAGAGACAGGACAGCTGGCTGCTCCTCATCCAATCGGATAGTTTCCAGAGTTAAAGTTTAAAATAGTTGCAGGAAAACCTAGTTCTAATTGACTAATTGTGGTATTCACTCAACTTTGCAATGATGTACTACTTTGTTTTGATCCAGCTCATATTATCTGACCAAAAATATATTTTGCAAGTTGGTTTGACATTATGAAAAAGGCTTATGAATATGAACATGAATATTTGTTGCAGGAATAGTTTTGTAATGTACGGCAAGTAGTTGAAGTTTGTCACAAAATCATTTCAACAACTTTGCAGCTCCTTTGGCAATTAACACTGACAGGATAAAGCAGTTTAATGAAACAGATAGATGACTTGATGTTTCAGAATTTTTTATTTTTTTTGCATAAATATGGTTTCTTCCGAGCAAAAGAGCAGCTGTTTGGTTGAGCTGAGGTTTTAGAGGTTGTGTTCATAGCTGAGGAAGAACCTTTTGCTATTTTTCTTCCAACCTCTGGTAAGCAATTGTCTCAATTTGGGGTTTGGTTTTTCTAGCACAGACCATTTAAAGGCTGTTATGGGTCTGCTAAGGTCTCCCACTGGGCCTGAAACACACTGGCAATAATACACAAAATCATAAACTTAAATGGAGCATATTAGATTCCTACTACTTCTAAGTGGCAACCCCCCCAGAAAGTACATTTGTGGTTAAGAAAACCAGTATTTACCGTACCCGGTGACCATGATTGCATACCAACTTCCCATTTTAAGAGAGGGCACGCTTTGTGGTTCAGGACGTGCATCTATGGCAACATGTTTTTTAGCTGGGAGCAGCTAACAATCCTTCTGTTTTTGTTTGTGTACTTATTCTCTGCCATGCCTTGAAGCGAGCCTTCAACAAGGTAGGTCCTGTGTGTGCAGAATTTTTTTTTTGTCCCCCCTTTTCGGGACACACACACACGTCTTGACTTTGTGGCCTAACACGTCTGAAACCAGGTTCTGTCCTGTACCGTGATCGGCGGCTTTGAACACTGTCCTCTGCTATCCGTGCAAACCTTGTTATATGTGCCAAACAAAGCAAAGTCATGGCAAATCTGTATGTACTTTGAGTCGATATTTGTGGATGAATGACTGTATTGATTCGTCAACTGATTTCTTTGCACACTGAGGAGTAAATCAGGTGAAAAAAAAAAAAACAGCGATTCGTTTCCATAACATGACAACAGGATGTGATGTGGCTGCAGCACCACAGCCAGTTTCAGTGTTATGCTACCTAGCTTGTTACTATGATGACAACATGGGCGACGTTGTTGCTAAGCTCCATCTGCATTGTTTGCATATACCTACATTTTTTTCACATGACTTAGTCTGTGGATTTCTACGATTGTAGTTAAGTAGCCCACGATCCCCTCTTGTGCAATATTGTAATTTTCACTTAATCAGCAAACACAACAGAAAGTAGGCATAAACAACAACACAATGTAGTAGGAATTTGTTAAAAAAATTAAATTGTGTATTCATTAAATAAGTCACTTGTAGGTTTACAAAGTGTCTGAAGAGTGAAGCTAGACATTAAAATATAATAATAAATACATGCACACATAAATAGTAACAAATATGTGTAAAATTTTCTAAAATATCCTCGTGTCCTCGGTTGCCCCACACAAGTGCATTAAGTAAACCAAATACTAGTCAAAGTCACAGGATCCTAATGTGACTCTTTCTTGAGGACAACCCACTGACTACCAGTTACTATTTATGTATATGTGGATGGACTCCAGAGCTGATGGAAACAGGAAACACACATGAATACTTAGCAGCGTGTACACAGACACACACACACACACACACACACACAAACACACACACACACGCACACACACACACTCACACACACACACACACACACACACACACACAAGCACACACACACAACACAGTCTGGCTGAGATTATCTCATCTCCATCTGCTTGCTATCGGTCAGTAATAACCTCATCCCGCTGTTTTTGACCGTCTGCCTGCGTCCTTTACTCTAAATTAGCCCTAAAATAATATACATCCCCGAATGCTAGTCAAACCTAGGTAGGGCAGGCTGTTTAATCCAAATCCTCCAACTTTAACATCTTTTTTTTAAAACATAATGTATTTATATATTTGCCATGGCCTACTTATGATCAAGGCTGGAGCTGCTTCCTGAGAAGGATTTGCACCTGTCCCTGTGTGTCCACGAGATTCCTGTTTCCGTGTTTGTCAGTGCCAAGGCTCTCGACATGCAGTTTTATTTTAATGTGTCTGTGTTTAACCCACATGTCCATGTCAATCAGAGGACATTGAGGTTTAATGAGGAGAAGCCTGAAATGTCGACATGCGTGTGTAACACCCCCCCCCACCCCTTTTTCAGGCACGACAGCAAGCTCAGATGAGGCATCAGATGGCTACTGACAGTAAGAATGATTACTCCTCCTCCCTGCAAAAGTTCAACCAAGAGCAGAACGACCATTACCATACAATTATTCCCAACACATTTCAGGTGAATATGACATGATGGCTTCACAGATGCATCCATGTTTGAGCCTGGACCCCCTCGTATATTCAAATTCACACTAATGTATGTTTATACTTATGTTTTAATGTAGAAACTTCAAGACATGGAGGAGAAAAGGATTGAGAGAATAGGGGTTTGCATGAAGACGTTCGCAGAGTTGGACCGCCAAGTCCTGCCAATCATAGGGAAGTGTTTAGACGGCATGATCACAGCCGCCGAATCCATCGAGGCCAAGACTGTGAGTATACAGTGTTATCTGTCTGTGCACACAAATGCCACCACATGGGACATATTACCCACTCCACCAGGCTGTTAGTTCAAAAACACACAATGTCTATTGGGGTCTGTTACAAAATATACTCAAATATACCCTTTCAGCCAAAAGGTTACTTTAGATTGTACACAACTTGTGGGAACATCCTCGTGCCTAAAGGGGGAGTTTTCCAAGAAGTGAACGTCACAATGATTATCGTGGTTTTGGCTTTTAGATTTGACATGTTAACAAAGCCCTGATTAAATATTAGTTGTTTAGAGGAAGGATTGAGTTCTCATGAGTACTTTACTCATGAGAGTTTTTGATCAGATTTTAAAATAGTTCCACTTACGGAACAGATCTGCTCCAAATATCTAGATCATCTTGGAAACTGAATCACCAGCAGATGTGGTTGTTAGTGTTGCAGCTCAAAGATTTAACTGTCATTGATTTTACAGAGACATAATCCTGGATGTGTTCAAATGTGGCAAGATGAAACTTTACTTGTACAAGTCTCTCTTTTTGGATTTTATTCAAGTTGGGGGTTTTATGAACAAAGTTACCTATGCCGTTTTTTATTTATTTTTTGCTGCAGTGGGTAACACTTAAAGGAAAAAGTAGTTTTAGAATTAAGAATAATGAAATTATCCTTTAGAATAAAATTATTTGTTCATAATTTTGTTGAAGAACAAGATGAAATTGTAAAATTTTACTGACTCTTAGTTTTAATTTTAATGCAAATCTCAATCTAAACGGATTTTACTGTACAACAATCTCTCAAAATGAACTTTCTATGTGCTATAGTAATAATATGTTCAAAAAATATATATCCATTTGTGATTTAACTGATCTTTACTCAATGTAAAACTATCCCGCTCAGGTTTGAATAGTCTTAAGTATTTTAATTTTGAACCACAGACGATCAGATTTAGTCTAATCTTTAAAAAAAGCCTCTATAGTTGCACCTGTAGAACGCTTTAGCCTGGTCTAAGAACCTCTCTCAATTATTAGAGACAAAAAGAGTCAAACCCAGATGCTGAAATAACTACACGCTATACACAAACTTCACGTTAACAACAAATATTGAATCCTCTTGTCATCCATGTATAATATTAGATCTTAGACATTTAAGGCACTCCATTGTTTCCTGGTGGGCAGAGCTCGTGGAATGTCTCTAAGCTCTTATGTGTCTTTAGAGCTCATTTATTGGCTGAGGTTATGTTACTCCTTATTCATTTGTATAGCTTGGATGCTTATTGAAAGAAAGAGAACCATGCTATAAATAAGGATGGCATATGCTAGTTGCCTGGCGTATGATGGAAACACATAAAGCGGCTGTCACCCGTGAACCCATCGCGTTTGGCTGACTCTTGTCTGGAACTGTTCTGCTGGAGTTAACAACGGCCGAAGATGACTTATCACATGCTTCCTCTTCTGCTCCCCCTATCTGCTCTTATTCTTTTGTAATACTGTATATGGAGATAGCAGATGTTTAAACCTTGATCCTGCTGAACTCCAGTCAGAATGTCTTATCAGTTCCAATAGTTTTTTGTTTCCTGTGTTTCTGGTTCACAAAAAGACTTTTTCTGGGGGTTTCTGTCTATTTTTCATCCACATACTGAATTCAAATCTATGTTTTGCTTTTTTTTTGAGTGTTTATTTTTTTTTTTACAAGAAAAATACAGTTTGAATCAGATGTTAACTAACATCTCACTGTCTGACATGTCCTGTTTTATATCAGTTACCTAAAATAGTTTGATTTGGGCAGTGCTAGAAAAATAAGGAATATAGTATTTTACTTTCTTTAACTTAAAATGTTCATATCTATTGAGATGGTAAAGTAATTTCTTTTCAAGTTTAGTTAAGAGGATTTCACTCAAAAGGAAAGAGAAATGCTGCTTCCTTAACTGCTATGATTTAAAAAAAATCATAAAAAGAAATCTTTCAAAATATCTGGAAGAGAATTGTGTTACTGCCCACAAGTCTGCTTCATCAGGTTAACAGTTTCCAGATACCAGACGTTGATTGGTTCAAACAATTAGATGCAAATAATGTGAAGAATAAAAACTGGTTAATTAAGAAACTATCGTGAGGAGCGTGGAAGTATACCTGGAATATTTGACAGCAAGTCCTACAGCTTAAAATGCCGTGGGAAGGTCAAATATCCAACATTTTTAGTTCCTATTAGTTTTTTTATACAGAGGTAGTGAATATTTGGTTTAGAATTTAGTTACTGTATAACGGATATAACTATGTTAACTTTAACAACCAGACAATCATATTGATGTACAAAAAGTTCCTCTGATAAATGCAGCCGCTTTCTCTCATCAGGACTCCAAGCAGGTGGTGGAAGCCTACAAGTCCGGCTTCGAACCCCCGGGCGATGTGGAGTTCGAGGATTACGGTGAGGCCATGAAGAGGACAGTGTCTGAAAACAGCCTGTCCAACTCCAAAGAAGTCAAAGAGAAGCCCGGTGGCAGGGTCAAGCCCAAACTGTGGCCTTTCATTAAGAACAAAAACAAGGTAAGTCACGAATGAACACCTTTCATGATCTTCGTTCACATTTAAAGTCTCACTCGTTGTAATGCATTGTGATCTCATAAGGGGCAAACCAACTCCTTTAGGAGCATGTTGTTGGAATTTGATCATTTTCTCACTAGAAATCACTGTTGTATAATTCTGATGTCCCAAGCCGATTGCAGTGTGTCATTTAATTACATTTTTCTTTCTTATTTTAAGCGTGCACATTTTCTTTTTCTAGTTCTTTATCACTATTGCCATTTGGTTGTTATTATTTGCCACCCGATTCCTCCTCCCAAGCAATCACCCTCACCAATTTTGGGGCCTTCCTTTTTTATAACACGCACTAATGGACTTCTACCTTTGCTGAATGGGGGTACTCAACCAGCAGATGATAACCTGCTGTCCGATCTGATGTAACACTCTCTTTTACCATTTCGGTTTCCACTGATCGGTCATTATTTTCTTGTAGCTTTCCTCAGGTTCCGGCTTATAAACTCTAAAACTGACCTTTGGCTGTCTAATGGGCTGGTGGGACTGTTAATATTGAGTTAGCCGAGATGGTAATTGCGTGTTTGAGCGTGTAGAGCAAAAGAGTGCACAGGGGGCAATTCAGTGCCAAAAAGAAAACCATAGCAGACACTCTTGTATTCTTTATAACGTTATAGAAACGTATTTAAACCTTCGATGCACCAATGCGAGGTTTTGTGACCAATGTCGGTTTTTTGCAATGCCTATACTGATTTTAGGCAGTTTTTTTAATTTTTTATAACTAGATAGCAGTAAATGGAATAATTGTCTGTCGGGATTAGTAGCTGTAAACTGTGTTATAGTCCATAGATAATGCTTATTATTCTCCTAATCTCCAGTTTTCTTCAAAAGAAAGTTTTTAATAGTTTAAACTCAATTTATCTGTTGTTTGCCCAGCCTTCCGGTTGTCTGCTGGAGGTCTTGCTCTCTCTTAAAGTAGCATGATTAGCCGACATCATGGACAGTAACTGATTTTTATTTGTTTTTAGCTAATCCTACAACTACATTGTTTTTTACTCAATAACAACTTTAGGAGCTAAGAGAGTTTTTGTAGTTCACTGATTGGAAACATATTGAAATGTTGAGTTTCTGACAGATCGACACTGGTCACTGTTTTCTGTGCATCTCTGATTCAAACACTACAAAAACAATGGAAGCTTAATTAAAACAGACACATAAAAGTCTAATAAAAAATAAAGCAGTCTGTCTAAGAAATCTGTCTTTGCATGTGCATTGTTGTGTCACTGCTTCATTGTCTCACACTGGAACCAGTTGTTGAGTTCTGAGGCTTCTGGATAGAAATAGGCAGTTAGTTCTGTCTGCTGATGACCTGAAAATTCAATGTTGCATTTCCCCTGGGTGAATTACTCGTCTTGATTGAACAAAAAAAGAAAAAATGGAGAAGATATCTAAAATGGAATCCAGCTTGTGCTTTGACTCAAACTCTTTTGCCGTTTGCTTTGTTGCAGCTGCTTGCTTTAACACACTCTGCACCCTTAACTCACGCCGGTTGTTTTTGTTCTTTTTAGCGTTTTTTTGGTTTTAAATTTTAACTGCTAATATGTTCCCACAACCCCCCAAAAAAACAATAATAATTCACTCATACACTACGTTTGGCATTCCTTTGGTTGTCTATTTATGTTCTGTTTGGCTTTTCCGTTGTGTGTTTATTTTTTAATATTTGTAGGAGGCTTATTTATTACGTTTTGTGTTCCCTCTTCCTTTTCCTCCTTTGACTTTTTTTTTTGTTGGATTCTCGTCCCCTTTCTTCTTCTTCTTCCATGTTTTTCTTCTTTCTCCTTTTTCAAAACGGCTCCCTCTCACACTGGTAGCTTATGTCCCTGTTATCATCCCCCCGTCAGCCCCCACCTGCCCCCCCAGCCTCATCCCTACCCTCACCCTCTGCTGTTCCCAACGACCCCCAGTCTCCCAAGCAGCACAAGGAGCCCCTCTCCCACCGCCTCAACGAGTTCATGGCCTCCAAACCCAAAATGCACTGCCTCCGGAGCCTGAGGCGAGGGGTAAGTGTGTGTCCGGCTAGCTTTGTGCATGTGCTTATGAGCGTGTCCAATCCTGTACCTGAGCTCTGTTCCTGCAACAGTGTACGGGCGAAGCGATCCGAAGGCAGAAATCTTTACCAGTACTCTAACAGCGATCATCTTTAACAGTACATTGCAAAAGCATTCAAACCCTTTGAACTTTCCCACACTTTGTTGAATTTCAGGTTACTACCAAATATCCTAAGCTTTGAAATCTTACTGAACCATATGAAGGCCAGAAAAGAAAAGACAATTTAGAAATAAAATACTACACGTAGCCTATTTTTGTCCCGAAAAAGGCTTTTTTTGCCTATTAGTCCAGCTAAATAAAATGTATTTAGACTCGGTATTGTCACATAACCTATGTGGATGAACGATAACTTTGATACATTTTTTTAAGAATCTGTACTTTAGAAAATTTGTTGTCATTTTAAAATAAATACTACTGTATATCAAATAAAGAAAAACATGAAAAAAGCTTTTATTCATTTTTTTTCTATGAGATGTTTTTTCAACCTACTGACAAAAACCCCCATCTAAAAACATACCTAACATGGGATTATTCTATTAAAAAATAGATAAAATGTTTTTTTTTTAAACTATTTGTTTTAATATTGAAAACTATTATTTGGTTCTTTATCGTCCTTAACTTTCTGCACCATCTCTGTGATGATCAGAATAATAATGATATGAGCTGTATGGAGGGAAAAATGCAACAAAATAAAAATACATGGGGGAGTTATGAAATAAATAAGGGCAATATTAAACGCCTAATGAATAATGTAATGTAACTTTTAAATAATAAAATAAAATAATATTTAACTTTTTATAAAATGTATTTCTTACAAAAAACTTACATAGCATTTATAATTGTTTTTTACAAAGTAGAATTAAATAATTATATGTGTTTTTTCTGGGGTCGCCAGAATCTAGCATGTTAAGTTTGAGGGTAACAAGCTGAAAAGTTGGAGATTTGCTTAGGTTTTGGGATGTAATGAAAAAGTCTTCACCATGTTTGCAAAGCATTTAACCTTTATTCTGGCAATTTAAAAAAAAATTCAGGTTAATAGCATTTATATACATTTAAAAAAACATTTTTGTATGACATTTCAAGAGTTTAAATTGGCTAATTAGCCAAGACATGCCTCCCTGCTTCTCTCGTGCAGTGCTCTGCTTCTCTGCTTCACTAGCATCCTTCTGTTGTCACTCATCTGACTCACCGGCGGTCTCTTCATCTTGTCCCTGTCACAGTTCATATTAACAGCGCTCACAATGAAAGACCCTCTCAACTACCCCTCACCTTTCTCTGGCAGAAATATGCAAACCCCCCCTGAGCAGTTCCCAGCAGTAGCATGGAGATTGCCATAGTTCCCCCTCCGTGTGCCCCTGGCTCGGCAGACTATGTTGGAGACGGATTGTTTTTAGTTTTAGCTTTTTGTGTGTGCGATTTAAAAAGAAAGGACAAAAAGAAAGGGATTGCAAGCTCATGATAAGAGTGAAATGATGGGGAAAGTGCCAGCAGAGGGGTTGGGGTTAAAAGGCTGTTAGATGGGAGTTTTTTATCAGCAACAGCCCCGTGTCCTGGTTTATGTCATCACCGCTTCCTGTTCTACAGTCCTAGTATGAGGTGCAATGGAGAGATACTGAGTGACAGTGCCTGGGGAAGGTCACAGCTTACTGTCCAACCCCTCCCACATCCAGCTCTCCCTGACCTCAGGAACAGGCGGTCACTTGTAATGTTCCTTCCGGGCAAACAACTCTCATATATGTATATATATAGATTTTTTTTATATATATATTTTGCTTGTGATCAGGATTTAAAAGGCCAGCGTGTACCGTCCATAAGAGCATGTGGTGCAAAAATGACGCCTTAAAAAAAGACAAGCATGGTGCAACAAGCTAGTTTGTGGGTAATACTGAGGAGGATATGACAGTAGGGAGTGCAGAGAAGAGGGAAGTGAGCAGATTTTTTTTTCTGCTTCTTGAGCCATCAAGCAGGAAGCGCACGTTTTTCTGAAAGCGGAAGTGCTGCAACAGCTCTCGAGTAGAGAGAATAAAAAAAAAAAAGGATCAGAGATATATCGTATGCATTGTCTTCAGAACTTGAAGAAGTCGAAGTTTAATCTTCTGGCAGGTTGAAGGACGACAGGGAGGCTAGAAGAGATGTTAAATAAAACAGGGTGTTCAAACCCGCTCTTGTAGTGGCAGCTCTTTTTTTTAAATGTAGCTTAATGTTGAATTTAAGAATATTTTACGATTTAAAGACCTTCTGCGTGTGTGAAAAAAATCAGGCAAAACTATTATGAGGTGCTTACAGATTTCAGCGTCTTTGCAAACATATCTTAACAGCTACACACGTCAGCACACTTCCTGTACTCTTACAAGCAGGCTCTCTTGGCTGTAGAATGAGAAATCGCCATCTTGCAAAAGTATTAATGCTCTAACATTTTCAAATGTTTTTTTGTAGCTTACCACCAAAATCTCTCATTGAAATCTTCTGTGATACCAAGTAACAAAAACATATTTCCTGTCATGTAGGCGTAAAAGGAGACTTGGTTTTAATTAGAATTTGTTTTCGATTATAAAAAAGCTCCACCAAAAAATTGTAACATACATTTGCGTTCTCCAGACCAGGATTATATGTACAGCTGCATGTTTCTATCAGCCTTTCAAACTTAAAGAGTTAAGATTCTGACAAGTTTGTCATGATTAAGAGCACCCATAAAGCCAAATCTTTCTACATATTTCTTACATTAACTTACGTGTGAATGGGTCATTTCAATATATTCATGTGTTTTGAGCTCATTCTATAACCTCTGCAAAATATAAGGAATGCACAATTTTGCAATAATAATTTTAAACATTGCAATATCAGTTCTGAATAAACCACAATATCCTCACTTAATCATTGTTTTCTATCATCAGGAGTCCTTGAGCTTTGGCATACAAGCCACTAAAACCCTTTTTTTTCCCATTGAATATAGTAAAAGTTTACCCAACTTGCGAACATATATTACTCCTAAGAGAATTTGAATGCATAACAACTAAAATAAAAGTGCCCAACGATTTTTTTTATCCCAGTAGGGAAATTACATGAGAAAGCTCTGGAGTGGATGGGGAGACAAAACTGGCATCAGCCTTCTGCACACATGCAGATGGTCTGGTGTTGCACTGTTTAGGCACGTAATAATGAGCTAGAGTAATCCAGTCTTTGCAGCTCTTGTTGTGAGCTAACATACCTTTGCCTAGCAGCATGCTATTTAGCTTAGCAACACGCTAAACTAAGGAGTCAATCTAAATGCATGTCAAGGTTTTCTTTCCTGGAAGTTTCAAAAAAAGATTATTTCTTTCTAACAAGACTGACGTTGTGAAACTTTATCTCCCCACACAGAATAAAACTGAATATTAAATATGATAACAAGGTTTGTGGTTTGAAGGTTTGTTTCTCTGAAGGTTTCTTGTTAAAGTAACTAAAGGTATGCCATGTAAATCATAAGTTGTTTAGGGAATGTGTGGATTCACAAAGAAGATCACTTAAACACTGATGTCTGTCATCATTTGTCAATCCATTCATCGATTTTTGTTGGCTGCTGCCTTGTTCATGTCGCCTTTGTTTAAATGTTTCTATCGAATAAAGAGTTTTATTTAATTTAATTTATTTAATTGCTATTTAATAAATTCATTCATAACATTTATTTTACAATTATTTTATTGGGAGATCCAACAAAGGCAGATTTAGTTTTATTAAATAACTATCCCTCAATGTTTAAGCCTATCTAAAAGTCAGTAAGAACATTTATGTTTGTCTTCCTATTTCCTTCAAGTAGAACGCTGCATTATATTGGAGGTTAAAGTGTCTGTGAAGGTAGAGACGTGTGCACAGTGGAAAGATGGGCACCCCCTGCAGGAGAGTGTCTGTCTTCTGCCTATAAGGCTGCTAATCCATGCATTGTCACTGCATGTGTGTTGTTATTGGAGTAGGAAGAGCAGGTTTCTGTTTTTTTTAACTGTTTTTTTTGTTTTTAATTAAGAGCCATCTTATAAGGCAGCGGCAAGTGTAAGATCTTGTTTTCCTGATGTTAAGCTTCACTTTCTCTGACTGCCACTACAGCAGCAGTCCCCTCGCTCGCTCATTTATCACAAAGAGCTCATGAAGAGGACTCTGGGTCAACCCACATATGCTTTCGAAGCAAGGCAATATGTTGTAAGTTTGTAAGAGTTGGTGTTAGGAGACAGTAAGTCTTGCAACACGTTTATATATGTTTGCAGACAGCGTGAATGATTACTGAACGTGTGTGTGTGTGTTTGTGTGTGTGATATATAAGGCCATATAAAAGGCAGGCAGTAGCCTCTATTAGTGATGTGAGGATGCTGTTAATCCTGATTGATGAGGCGAAACAACCTCACAAAGGAGGCTAGTGTCTGTGTCCGGCTCCGTGCTCATCACATGGCTGTGTCACGTGTCAGGAATTGAGACGAATGATCAGAGAAGATGGTGATCTCATTACTCATCACATGTTATCAGCCTGGGGTTCTGCAGTGTCCCGCGGCCATCGCAGGGGCTTCCCCGCTCCGTGTCTGCATAAAGGGGTCAATTCAAAAAGTGTCGCAAGCACCTGAGGATGTGGGAGATTTGGGATGGGATAGATGCTTGGCTGTGGCCCATCCCGCTCAGGAATCACCACTGCTTGTGCTAAATAAATGTCCTGTGGAGATGCATGTTTGGACAAGGTGTTAGTCACACTTTGGATCTGGGTTTAGCCCGCAGTGCCAAGAATTCACCCCTGTAGGGCTTTTTGTGTGCCAGTGTCCCATACCTCAGCGACGCTATCTGTCTGTAAAAACCATGATGTACTTGTATATCTCTGTCTGTCTGGAGGTTAAGATGAACACTGAGTACACGCTAATTTACATGACACGTTTACTCCTAATAGAAACTCATAATTTTGCATAATATTAGTTACATGAAAATTGACATTGAACATGTAGAGAGGAATAACAGATGCACTGTGAAAGCTAAATTTCACAAACGTTATGTCAGTATAACCACTCTCGTGTTTTGTAGCTTTGCACAAGCTAGGTATGTTAACTGCCCATTAAAAACTTCCCTTTACATTTCCAGTGAGGCGATTAATGACTAAAAATAACAGTACGGTTACGTAATAGGGGTTAAGGTTGTCTCCGTATACTGTTTACATTTTTATTTAAGCTTCAAGGTGTTTCTTTATTGGGACTTAAAGTCCATGTGGTTGTCAAAGTCCTTTTGTGACACTGACACTGTTGTTTGTAGTTGTTTGTAGCCTAAACCATGCTAGTCCCTAAACTGCTCCTAACCCAAGTCTTTTTATGTGAAGGTGAGAGCTTGGTTCAGATGGTTAAAGTTGGATAAAGTTAGGTATTCCGACATGGCAAGGATTGCAAACACAAGCTGAAAGCTAGTTTTGGTGTGTGTATTCTGAGCTTCTGGAAAGCAACCAACCTTGATGTAAAAACGTATCACTGAAAGTCCGGTACTAAGCATTTTAAATGACCTCTACTATTCTGAATAAGAATAGGGGTCAAAACTGACATTTCATGGCGGAAAAAGCATGTTTTTTCTTTTAATTATAAATGAAATGTTCTTTTTAATGTTCATCAAGATAGTTGGTTGCATAATTCTTCAAGTTCAAAACGAGAATGGTTTAAATGCTTATTTAAAAAACTCATAAATATTCTAAGAATCAAGCTCAAAAGGACTGGATTGAAATGACGTGGGTGTTTTTAAACCTTTTATACCATGTAGGATGTATGTTTAACGCCATCTGAACTGTTTTTTTAGTATCTGAGAGTAATTTATGCGTGTGGATTTCAGGTGAGTCTTCTAGTGAGGACCATATCAAGCCGTTCCAAGTGGATGGCTTGATTAGTGGACTAATGAGAGCGGAGCTCGTCACTGCGAGAGCCTGTGAGCCTATAACAGGATTACAAGTCATCCGCTCCAGCTCTACCAGCCAATGGTCGTTAACCAGCTCTCAGATCAGCGCTTAGTGGTCAAAACCCAACAATACCAGCTTAAAAACCCCTCAGCCAGTCATATAAAGAATGTACTTCCCTCTTGTTTCTGTTCTGACTCATTATTTTAAGTTCATAATTATTCTCATCTTTAATTTGATAATTTTAAGCCTGTCTGCATACAGTTTCTGCCTCCATGTCAACACACAGACCTGCTAGTTCGAATTGTGGACTTTGGTGCCCTCTGCTGCCCACTTTGTTCCATAACATCAATAGTAAATTATTACAGAGAAGTTACAAAAAACAAGTCCCCTCATACCTGTTAACTTCTCTTCTTTGTGTTTGCATTCATCTGTCATCACTTTAAATTTACCTCATGCTTCCTGCTGTAGGTGGGTTTTTGTTTTTTTCTTCATTTTTCCATTAAACTATGAATGTTAAACTTCCCCACTGTTGAAAAGAGAGGAAGGGCTTTACGAATAGTTGCTGAAAGAGCTCATTTTCCGAAAACCCTAAGCCCTTCAGTCCGTCCTCTCTCTTCCTTCATGTGGTGAAGTCTGGCACAAAAAATCCTGATTATAAAGTTCAGGTAAACTGTTTTTTGTTTTTTCGGAGAAGCGATGGCTGTATTGTTTCACTTGGTGCTTACTGTTATCTGTTGTTTCTTTCCCCCCCTCCTGCTCCTCGCCATTTTTCTCTACTGTCCCCTCCCATGAAGCTTTCTCTCAAGCTGGTAAGCATGACCGTATAACTGCACGTTCCCCAGAGGCATGACCGAAGCATGCGTGTCACCTCTCCCGCCCTGTAACGATCAATAATAATAATGTGTTGTTTGTACATTGGTGTGCTCCCCTCTTTTTTTTGTTTATTTGTTTTGCTTTATGTGTGAGTTAATTTTGTCATTAATTTGCAGCGAAACACCTGTGAAACCAGAGATTTATGTCATCTGTGTGCTATTTTGTTTTGTTTTCCTTTTTATGTCCATTCATGTTGTTTGTGTTGTTGTCCTGTCTCCCCGGAATGTGTATCTGGGGTGCAGATCACACTCAATTCCCACGTCCGGAGTCTCATTGAGGTGACCAGATTTACTCCTATGTTTTTTTAGTCTGCCGTGTAATCCTCACTGTCCAGAGAAAATGTGAAAATCTTCATAACAACATACTAAACCAGCCGAGAAGTAGAAAGTGTCGTCTCATGTTCTCACACTGCATGCCTGTACTTTTTGTGGTATTTGGAAAATATGTTTCTAACAAAAGTAGCGCGTCTGGTGGGCATGATTATGTCGAAAATCAACTTGATTTTTAGTATTTCTATGAATGAGATGCAATGTTTGAGCTACAAAAAACATTTTTAGGAATTTTTTTTTTTTTTTCTTCTGCTAAATTTTTTTTTTTTTTTTTGTATGACAGGTAAGTCTTTGTGTCACATTTTCAAAACCTTTAGTATCAAACATTTAATAAGTCATACCATTGTTGGACAGGGGAAGACGTATTAGTAGAATTAAACCTACTGAACAAGGTAGTGCAGATTGAATGAGAATAGAACAGGTTTTTTATATCTCGTCATTAACTCAAAATGGGAGGAATATAGCATATTTAGAAAGACAGTTTTGGATGATCTGCAGAGATGCAGGTATCAGAACGCTAGATGCAAAATCTGCTCGACGCTAGAAAATACTTGAGGCTTGCTACAACGGCATGACTTAAATCAGAGCCATTGGCGGGTGTTAGAAAGACTCAAACGGCATGCCTAAATCCAATTGAGAATCTGTTACAGGAGAGCAAAGCTGTCGCTCACAGATGCTCTTTATCCAATCTTAATGATCTTAAGCTTTTTTCCAGAGAAACAAATGGAAAAATCCGGTTTCCAAATAGACTAAGCTGATCAAGCAATATCTCCCAAAAAAGTAAACCAAGAAATGTGAGTTGATCAACAACATACTAACTCAGTGGGGGACATAACAAATGCTCATTACACTTGTCATTTTTGTTTTTGAATATGTCTGAAACCAGAAGTGTTCTTCATTGCGCTTCTCAGTTCTCAAATTTGTATTAATAACATAATAATAAGCGAAACGATTAAGGGCCATGAAAGCTTATTGCACAGCACTGTAAGCATGTGGGCTTGGAAAATAAGATCAGAAACAAAACTATTCCTTTAATGACCTCGCCTTGTACATTGAGAGGGCAAGAACTAATAACTGGAGCAGTTGATATATAGCATTTAAATTCAGGAAACTGAAATAAATGTGTGTTAAAATGTGACAGAGCAGTAATGAGGAAACCTCAGTAGCCAAAATAGTGAGAAGAAAAATCTATTTCCCAAAAACGTTCCCTCAGACTAACTTTAAAAGGAAATCCAGTTGCTGTAACTGTAATGTTTTGGGATGTTTAATTTCCTACAGAATGATCTATCCACCAGGCTCAACTCAAATCAACCATTCAGTCCCAAAAAAAGAAGAAGAAAATTACAAAATGTTCATCGATATAGTTCTACCGTATTTTAGATAGATTTGCATCTGTCCGGAAAATTTGTGAACACTATTTCATGAACCTGTGTGTCACTGACAAGAGGCATGATGTCCCTGCATGACTGACAGATGTTTGTTGTGTTGCATGTCGGGTTAAGTGTTGCGTGGTTATACGGAGAAGAAGGGTAAGGTTCCTATAATAACCTAGCTGCTATAAATTATCTCAAGTGTGTAGCCCCAGCTGTCTCAGAGAGAGATCTACCACACGCCTTCACCTCTTCAGTCCAAACATAAGCAAACATGGCGTTAGGGGACTAAAAAGCACCAAAAAATATCTGATTGGCAGATCTGATTAGTCCTATTTTATAACGTTTCACCGTGTAGGAACATAGTGTAAAGAGAAAGAGATCTTTAACTATTCCTCTAGACCAATCTTGGTCAGCATTATCAGATTTATTTATTTTTTTTCCACCAGCTTATTCCTGTGAAAAAGGTTACTTTTGTAATTTGTTCATGCTAAAAAAAGTCCATCAGGTTTTATTAAAGTCGGATGTAGGCAAGTAACAGGACTCCAGCTAAAGTCTCTTTTCTAACGTGGATCATATCTATTTTTGTTTAACCTGCTTACTATATCCCAATATATGCATGGCTCCTCAACCATTCTTGTACCTAGAGGCTTTTTCTCATAAAATTACCATTTTAAGGAATGGCCAAAATGGGTAGACCTCCGTGTCATCTCATATTTATACAACAAAGAACCAGAGAGCCATTAACTACTAAATAAAAGTCCCCCTTAAATTACAAAGCTAATAAAAAAAATACAGTGTAACGTTTTAAATGCAAAAAACTATTTAAAATTTAAGACAAATATATAATAAGTTGAATAGTGATCTCAAGCAGAAAGACTGTATTTCTAAAATACATAGATGTTAATATAGGTGACTCAAACGTCAGAAATTTGAGCCACGCTTAAGAGTTTGAAAGAATGTTCTGAGGTGTGACTCATTCTGCGCAAAAATACAGACTGGAAACAACCAAGAACACGCTATAAACTCCTTTAAACCTCCACATCAGAAACATTTGGTCCTGTCAGAGAGACATCACACAGCTTCAAATCCATTAGCCAGCTCACGCTAACACAGCATGCTAGCTATAACAGGAAGCACAAATTGTTCCCAAAGAGGGCTAGATTAAATGTGGTGACTGAACAGATGAAAGGCGTCAAGTCTGTGTACAGCCAAAAAAAAAAAAAAAAAATCTCATGTTTAGTTTTTAGTGAGTTGAAGAGCAGCCGCTGTATCACCTTTTACTGAGCCGTGGATCTAAAAGTGCTGTTTGTTAGAGCCGGGGCCTTATCTGATGTTTGGTAAATGGTGATGCAGAATCTAAACAGACTGCAGTTTAGAAATTAGTGAACGTTGTTGTAACTTGTTTCCTACTAATTTTATGTCTTTTTCTTTTTCTTTTTGTCTCCTTTTTTTCTTCTGCCTCTCTGTGTCTTTTAGGGATCTGGACCAGAAGATTTCAGTCATCTGCCACCAGAGCAGAGGAGGAAGAAGTTGCAAGGCAAGATCGACGACCTCAATAAAGACATTCAGAAAGAGATGGACCAGAGGTATTTATTACATTTTTTTAAACATAACTTGTATTCTACCTCTCTTACCCATGCAACAACAACTGCCATTTCCTTCCTTGTTCCTCAGGGATGCACTTACCAAGATGAAAGATGTGTACGTGAAAAATCCCCAGATGGGCGACCCAGCCAGCGTGGACCCTCGGCTATCGGAAATAACCCAAAACATAGAGAAGCTCCAGGCTGAAGTGCAGAAGTTTGAGGTAAGTCAAGAGCCAGATGCACCCCTCCACTCTCCTAAATGTTAATGTTGGCGGAGCAGCGATGTTTGTGCTTTCAGAGCAATAAATAATGAGGAGCTCAAACGTGCATCTAACCCTTGCCCGTATTTGGACACAATGCGGATGAAGTGATCTGCAACATATTCCTTTATTGATTTTAAATAATCAGACTCTGAATTGCATAAACATACCCGTAAACATTTGACCCCTTTCATCGTTGTGCAAACAGAAACTTTTGAATTTTTTAAGAGAGGTTACATAATAAAGCCGCAAAAAGTAGTGCTATTATTTTATTGCAGAGACTTATTTCAAAGGCTTTCCAAATCCTTTTCAAGTAAGAAACGTATCACTTATGTTTATTCTATGCCCCAGATGTGGTTAAAAGGCATTTGAATCACCTTTAAAGCGTTCAGTAAAAACGTTACTACACACCATTTAATCTGGTTTATTTGAACCAGATTAAATGGTTTTAGGCTTTGACTTTTACTACAGCATTCTAATACATGACTAAGCTGCAATTTAAACCCCTTTCCATAAAGTTAAGGCATAATGTTTTGTGTCTCTATCATCTAACACATAATATTTTCTCCAATATATGGCCTTCTTCCCATTCCCCAATGTAAAAAGCCCTCAGCATGATTCCACCACTAAACTTTTTACCATGTTCAGGGGGGTCTGCAGAATTCAGTAGGGAGAAAAATGAAAATAGCCACTCTGTGATACAGTTCAGATGCAGCTGGAGTTTGTTTGAAGTCGTTTGATTAAACGGGGCTAAATGCAAATGCTCGCCGTACTGTTCCGATTGCACAAGCTTGCGCAGCTCTATGTGGTAAGAACTTCCCGTCTTTCAGGGCTGGCTGGCGGAAGTAGAGGAAAGGATGCCTTCGAGGAGCGACACGCACCGTAGAAGTGGAATTTACGAGGCCCAGAGCAACCCAGCAGTGAGCAACAACTGTGCACAGGACAGAGAGAGGTATGGTATACTCAGACAAACATCAGTCCTGGAAAAAACAAAAACAATAATCATAAACCTGATTTTTATGGAGGGAAAATGCATATGTTTTCACTGTATGTTTAATGTGTGTGTTGGCCCCTGAGTAGCCCGGATGGCAGCTACACAGAAGAGCAGAATTCAGAAACTCAGGTCAAAGCCAACATCAACCCCAACACCATCCCCACCACCATGCCGGACTTTGACGAGGACTTTGACGACGACGAGCCGCTGGCCACCATCGGCACTTGCAAAGCTCTGTACCCCTTCGAAGGCGAGTAGAAGTTCTGACGCTTTTAGACAAAAGAGAAAGGGAAGCTGTAGCCATCTATAAATATATATATATATATATATATATATATATATATATATATACACCCTACTCACAAAAAGGTAGGGATATTTGGATGGTTGAATTTCAGGATGAGCCCAAAATACATTCAAACCTTAACAGGTGACCTTAATGTGACCTTCTTTAAGCTTTTGAAAGCACCTGTCCAACTGTTAAATGTTTCAGTACTTTTTGCACATGTTGCTGTTCTCTAATGAGGAGCTTAACGGCAAAAGTCACAACAGGTGTTTGATCATCGTATCGACCAATAAATGTCCTGGTTCAATTACAGCTGGTGTTTAAACAGTCGTCCTGAGCCACCGAGCTCAGTGTCACAGAGTGTCATCAGCAGGTTGCAACAGAGATACCGAGAGACTGGAAGAGTTACAGAAAGGCGTAAAAGTGGACGTCCTTTGGCCACATCCCATGCTGATTACCGCTACATTGTGAACAATGCCCTGAGAAACCGGATGATGAATGCCACTCAACTCCAGGCACGTTTAAGGGAGGTGAGAGGCACCCAAGTGTCACGTCAGACCATTCAAAACCGTTTACATCTGCGTGGTCTGCGTGCTAGACGACCTGCAAGGGTACCTGACCACACCAGCAGGCACATGCGTCATGGTCTTGCATGGGCCAGGGAGCATTTACGATGGACGAGGGACCAGTGGGCCTCAGTGCTGTTCTCTGATGAAAGTTGATTCACGTTGAGCAGAAATGATGGCCGCCAACGATGTTGGAGACGTCAAGGAGAGCGCTATGTATCAGCCACTGTTTTTGGTGGTGGCGGTGTCGCAGTGTGGGCAGGTGTGTCCAGTCTGTATAGAACTGCCCTTCACTTTGTGAATGGTATAGTGACAAGCCCATACTACCTGAATAACATCATTAATCCAGTGATTGTGCCTCTACATGAAAAACACAGGACTAATTTCATCTTCATGGACGACAATGCTCCAGCTCATCGGGGTCGCATCATCAGGGAACGGCTGTTGGAGACTGGTGTACCTCAAATGGAGTGGCCTGCACTTTCTCCTGACCTGAATCCCATTGAAAACCTGTGGGATCAACTGAGTTGTCGTGTAGAGGCTCGAAACTCTGCACCCAAAAACCTCAATGACCTGAGGGCTGCCCTTCAAGAAGAGTGGGATGCCCTGCCTCAGCAAGACAATAAGTCGACTTGTGAACAGCATGTCGTTGTCAAGCTGTAATTGATGCTCAAGGGCACATGACGAGTTATTGAGACGTTGACATTTTTTGTTGTGGTGTACACACCATTGTTGTTAACTTTTGTTTCAACAAATTGTTTGAGATGAGGAAATCACCAGTGCATCCTTCTACTTAAATGTCCTACTTTCGTGATATGGTATCACTGTAGAGGGAACTTTTTACATTTTCCACAAATTTCACCCGAAAGCCAAATATCCCTAACTTTTTGTGAGTAGTGTATATGTGGGTTTGTTTGTTTTCAGTTCCATTTTGCATATAGATCTAGTCAAACTACTTGATTCCGATTGAGAATCTGGTAGGACGAAGAACTATAAATTAATGAAAAGCGACATACCTCCAAACTTCCAGCTTTATTTTTTTAAGGGTGATTTCCACACTTTGTGTTAATATTGTATTAAACATATTTTTATTATTGGAAAAAATTAAAACCATGTCCTTTTACTTCCTCTTCTAACCTGTTCTTAGCAATAAACTAAACTGCGTGGTCATTCTAATAAAATGCCTATAGGATGTAATATAATTGAGGAATAACATTTTAGGCATGAGTTTTCTTCTCTTACTATTAGCCATCAGTAAAATTAGCTTTAGCTAGTTTTAGCTAGTCTTTAAGAAGATAATGCTAATGCTAATGAATTAGCTCTTAAACCCTTTCAACTTATGTCTGTTTAGTCTTACCTTCACTTTTCCAAGCCCTTGATCTTAAAGAACTCACGCCTCCCTGAATTGTTATTATTATTATTTTCCCAGGTCATAACGAGGGCACCATCGCAGTGGCCGAGGGCGAGCTGCTGTACGTCATAGAGGAAGATAAAGGGGACGGCTGGACACGGGTTCGGAGGAACCAAGATGAAGAGGGTTATGTCCCCTCATCCTACATTGAAGTCAATTTGGAACCGAATGCCAAAGGTGCTATGACATACATTTAACTCAGCAGGCTCATCCCGAAGCAGTGTTTTGGTTTGTTTAATCAGTACGTTTCTGTTTCTCGTGCTAAACGACTGGGTCAAACATCACAGATTGTCAATAGTCGGGTCAGAGAACTGCACTTCCTGTGTCTGTAGAGGACCAATCAGATTTGTCCGCTGTGCCTCATGACAGTTGTTGCAGAGGGGTGTGAATTTGGTTTATTTTTCTGAAATTGAAACCCAAGCAGGTCGAAAGCGTGTGAAGACTCCGAGGACAGGCTCAACACTTTAACCGCATTGCCACCTAGTGGTCATAAAACATGGGTCATGATTACTTGTAAACTGTGGGACAAATCAGATATTGACAATGGACACTGATAAATTTCAAACAAACAGACTCTTGATTATGTTTGCGCTAGAATCTTAAAATGTCAGATTACGGAGGTAGACTTGAACTTGCATAGTATTAATCACGGATCTGATCCACAAACCTCGAAGAAAGTGTGAATAATGTGCTTTTGTAAAGGACAAACAATGCTCAATGTGCAATCATACAAAATGCTGTTTAGCTCTGCTGTATTAATATTCATGTCTTCAGCTGCTTTTGTGGGCCAGCCAGAAATAGAAAAAGAAATAAAATTCGTGACCTCCAACTCAACAATGTTGCATGCTTTCGATATCGGCAATTGTAAAAACAATTATAGTTCCCTTAGAGGAGTGATTTTATAAGAATGTTAATCAAGTTCACTGCAATTTTTATTTATTTTAAATTGCTCTTTTTCCACCTTTTCGATTCACTTTTTTTATAATGATACTTTTTTGCCTGCTCTTGGCCCTTTTTTTCCCCAGGCCAGTGGTAAAGGAATGGAGGAAAGAGAATTAAGCTGCTCTGACCTCTATGGTGAGACTGGGCTGAGATGTGGAGAGGGATTGTGGCTTTTTTTTTTTAAAAGCTCCGCGGTGTCTGACATGGGTCATCTAGCAACACCCTCTGTTATTCCACTTCCCTGCCACAAAGTATTTTAGTGCTACAAGACAAACGGACTGTTTCTCACCTCGCTACAGAGACCATCAGTTTGGGTTTAGTCAGCTTCAAACGGTTTGGTTCAGCACTTTTTTAAGCAGAGGTTGTTGTTTTTTTTAAGTGCGTCACATGCTGCAGCCTCTGCGAGTGTTTTTGTCATGAATCTGTCATATCTCTTCATCCTTTTTTCTTCACCGTGAGATTCAAACTTTAAACACAAAGCAGTGCAGAATTGTAAAGTGGATGGAAAATAATGGTTTGCCAAATTTCTAAGTAAATTTTTGATAGGTTTGTACTTTGAATTGGTCTTTCAAAAACACAGCTTTGCTTTGATTTAAACTACATCATTAAAAATCCACCTACATGTTTACTATAAGATGAACTTTCACCCAAGTCTAAGTATCTTGCAGCCTCTAATAGGTTTTATGAAACTATCACATAGTATTTAATGTACCTTTCAATCAAATCTGACCACCCTGCTATCGCTGCTGGAGAATAGCGTCTTCAGGCCATTTTCGAGGATCGTTGCTGTTTCCCTCCTTAAGTTCATCTAAGAACTGAACGTTTGGGATGTTTTCCTTACAACTCGCACCAATCTTAAACGTCTGTGCAATTTTATTCTTGATTCGTCCCATGCGATGTTTCAACCACATGATTCTGTTTGCTCGCTGATGTTTTCTAAAGAAAACCTCTTAGGGCTTTTACAAAATAGCTGATACACACTGTTAGTCTATGTACTATATAAGTAGCGAATTTGATTTGGGCATATCAGATTAAACAGTGCATGCTTCACAATTCAGATTTTTGTGATAAAACGTGTAAAGCAAATAGCCTCTTTCCTTTCCGTTTACAATTTATGCACAATTTATTCAGTAGAGTCCAAACAAATACGCTCACCATAACATTGTCACTATTAGCAGTTTTCCAACTGCCATAACTCCTCTTCTGTCCATATTAAACTTATTTGGGATCTTCTGCTATTTTCTTTAAGACTAACTTTTTTTTTTTTTCCTTTTTTTTGTTTGTTTTTTTTTGTCCGTTTGTGTGTATTCTCCTTTTCAAATTGCAGATTCGTAAAAGCGGGGAGGCTGGCTGAGGAAGGGCAGGGCAAGCAGCCCTGGAGAAAAACGGCGTGTGAAAAAACGAAAGATGGGCTCGATCTTTAAAAAAAAAAAAAAATAAAAGAAGGTCTAAAACAGAGAGCGATGGATGATGAGAATGCCGCTGAAATTTCAAAGGAAAAATTTAAAAAAGATTAGCGTTGAGCTTCCTCCGCTGAGCAAAGAGATTGGTTTAGGTCTAACAAAATTCTTCATTTCAACCCCTCCCACCTTACAATTAAATGACAATACACAATTTTCTCCATGTTATTTTACAGTAGAGCTTTGCTTCTAAATGTCACTAAGCTTGCGGCCATGGAGATGCTTTTCGGCATCCTCGTTCCTAATGCCCCCCTCGCTGACCCTTACCCGCCTCTGTTTTTCTTGTCCCTGATTCCTTGTGACGCTCACAAGAAGTACGGGAAAAGCGTGTGGTCAGAAACAGGACGGAGGAGCAGCAGAGACCGACGGGAGCTTAAAGGAAGACAAACATCTAAGACTCATCACCTTCACCCAAACATGTTTTCAGGTTTCATCCCAGTCGAAACAAAAGGAGGTGCTGATCATCTTATGTTTTATTATGTTCTGCTTTGTTTGTGTCAGATAGTGTTCACCTTCTGTAACTATCATTCTCAGATATACAGGATCAGCTGGAGGCCACAGATCCATTTTTTTCCCCCCCCAATTACATCTCATTCACAATATTCTTGTCTTGTCACCGGTGTCCGTTTCCTCTGTCTGACCACACCCTTTCCCCATGCTCCCTCCTTCCCCCTCAGGCAGCTCTGGCTGCCTTTCTCGCAGCTGGTTCATGGCCCTCCTATCTTTTCTTTTTGTCAATTTGTTATTTTGTTTGCAACGGGCTCGAGGTGTGTGCTGTGGTGCATGCTTGCCCTGTCTTCCTCCTCGCCCCCCCCCCCTTTGCTGGCAGCTTCGGAGAGGCGGCTCACCCCCACCTCTCTCTGTCTGCTGCGGCTGCCTCCAGCCTTTCCGTTCAGTTTAACCCTCATTGCCTGGTCACACTGTAAAAATTAACCTGAATGCTACTGTTTGGGTTCAGTGCCTGTGTTTTTTTTAATTGTTTTTATATATTTATGTACATTTCTTTACTGTTATTTGTTGAGAAAGCCTGTGTCCCTGTTTTTAACAGCAAATATGTGATCTTTCCTTCCTCCTTCTCCCAGTGCTTCAGAGTGTAATCACACACGAGGACACTAGGGAACCGTAAAGTTATCCCACTGATCTTACACATGGATAGGTCACAGACGTCTTGTTCGTTTCTTTTTCTATTTGTTTGTTAAAACTTACTGCAACTTGTGGCTAGTTTACATTTCAATACTCTGTGGGAAATGTCTCAGCTTTATTAAGGCAACACACACACAGAAAAAAAAAATCACTTTTTCTACTGTATAAGAAAATGTACTGTGATAAAGATTTTCCAGATACTGAAGTGTGACAACATGCAGATATTTATCTAAATTGAGCCTTAACCAGGTGGGAGAATAATACAAAAAAAAGTGGTCAGGTTGTTTTTTAAGAATCATGATGACACTGTCTGTATAGGCATGGGCCAGATTACTGGTTAAAAGGAAAGCCACTGTTTTCAAAATTGCAGAAATATTTTTAACATATTATTTCTATGGTGTAGACTCCATTTAAAAACGAGGGGTGACTCAAATTCTCTCCAGAAATAGATTACACAGAAACTGCTGTGAATTAACTAACTGAAAAACATGCTTTTGTATTTCTCCACATACTAACTGAAAAAAACCAACTGGACTTTTCACCCTCACAATAAACCCGGCGTGCAAACTGAAACTCCTAGCACACTTGTATCCTATCTCTCCATGATGGCTGATATAAACACTTGATTCTACATGTTATATGGGTGTAAGCAATGGGAAAATAGGGATATTTGCACATTAGGAATAGCGCATGTGCATTGGGATCAAGGGTGTGCCGTTCTAGTTTTTTTTTAGCTAGCTAAGGATTTTTTCTCTATGTCACATCATAAAAGTATCAGGGCTCCAAGAGCTGAACCAAACAGGTATAGAAAGGGTTTGTTTGAAATTAAATAGCAAATTAATAACATTGTTATTGATTTGAAGCGTAAGCATCATGACGAGGTAAGTGGATCTTCCTCAGTGCATTCAGCAGAGAATGGTGTAAGACTGATACATTTTATTCAGATTTAGGTTATTTTCTGCGCTAATAACTTAATTCAGTACTGGTTACCACACATATGCCGGCCCATGCCTAGACTGAAAGACTACAAGTATTTCCCCCACATTCAGCGGCACATAGTGTATAAGATTTAACATGTTTCTTTTTTATTTGATTATTTTCTCTGAGATTCTTCTCGTTTTTCCTACGATTTTTTTTGTTGTTGTTGGGAATATTCAGTTAGTCAAACCTCTTGAATGGGACTTCTCTTACAGCAAAAACAAACAAACTTTTCAGTGCCCACCTAAAGCAGATTATCCTCCAGTATGGGGGAGTGGTGGAGCGTAATTACAAATAGCATTTTCCCTGCTTCCATCTCATCACATTTCAAGATTATTCAGGTTAGCTAATTAGTTTGTTTTTGTAATAAATGTTGAGAGTGAAGCGGCAGATCTACCGCAGCGAATCTGCCTCCCCGCAAATCTTTTATCCCTCAGAGTGACTTGTCTGTACAGAGGATGTGACATGATGGAATTAGAGAGAGTATATATGATTCTATTAAAAAAGGAAAAAAAAAAGTTTTAAAAGGAAAAAACATATTTTAACTATGGACAGTCTTACCCGCAGATTTATTTGCTTCGACTTGTAAGACTTCATTTCCTTTATGAGACCTACCAAATGGTGTGTTTTTTTTGCACTTTTTCATTTGTGTTCCATTTGGTGGCCCCATGCTTGTTGTTTTGGAGCACTGAATACTTTGTATTGTGTTTAATTTCATGTGCCAATTAAAATATGCCTGAAAACAACAATTAAGTACTTGTTTGTTATTTTTTTTCTTCTTTCTCTTGGCCAGTTGAACGCGAACAAGAATCATTGCTGCACTAATGTTCATCTACAATTACGTGTTTATTAGAACACAGTGGTCCTGTTTATATGCAGATAAATTCTGATTATTAGCCATTATGATGTTGTAAAATACGGATTGCTAGAAAAAGTCTGCTCTTTTTTGTTCAGCTAATGAATGATAACCCAGAAGTAATGAATTTAAACAAATATTAATAATTTGGATAAGCTGCTGTGAACAAAATGAGGGCAATTCAGCAATCTTCATACTTTTAAATATTAAACTAGTCAATATGTGGATTTATGGATTTATTTGCATTGTTACATTTGGAACCATAATTCATTTAACTATTCTATTTATAATATTTATATATTCGTTTTATTATCAAATTGAATCCATCCTAACAATATATAAAACTATACAACACGAACACATTGATTTAGTCTTTCCTTACTTAGAAGACAAACCTTTCCTGCAGTTCATAGCTTGACCAGCAGGGTACAGACTTGTTCCATCTACAGTTCTTAACCTTTAACAACTTGGCAATGAGTTACTAAGGAGTACACGTTGTTCTCCTACATTGTGTCAAAAAAAAAGAAGTGGTGTACTTACAAAAGCTGTATTATAAAACTAATTTTAAATCAAAACAAAAAAGAATATGTTGTGACCCGTTACGTTAGTTCCTTCAAACATTTGACACAAACAATTGGCTGCTCCATGGCATATTAGGATTTTATTGATTTAATTTTCCCTGAACTGCATACAGATAGCTTTTTATTTTATTTTAGTTAGCTAAAGTTTCAAACAAATAAGACTGCGTGACTTATGACCCATTACCACACTCCCAGTTTGTCTCATTGAGGCATTTGCAGCCTGAAAAACAACAAATGTGGCTCGGAATGGCTAAACAAAATAATTGCTCTAGTAAATCCTCTAAGGGCAAAAGGAGCTTCCCTCCAAAATTATTCAGAGCTGCTTCCATTCTGAGCTTTTAATTGGTTTATTTGGCAGAGACATCCCGCTCATCAATTTACATTATTCGCAGGCGTTGGCTTCGAATAGCTTTTCATCAGCTTCTCCCCGTGTCGGCTTGATTAAAAGACCCTGTTTAAACTTCATCAATACCGCTTGGAACTTTGTAAGATGTTCTTTTTTTTTTCAGAGCTGCGTTCTATTTTAAAAGTGCAGAGAGAAAACCAAGTCAGATAAACACACAAACAGACGGATAATTCCACAAGACATCTGTGGAACAGAATTGTCTCCACTGCTTACATTTAGAGTGCATCCATCTTGTTAAAGTTTCCATTGTTTCGTTTCAAGATTTGTTTGTTTTTTTGTTTTTTTATGACTGCTAACACTAGTGTCCTCTGTGACATGTGGGAAAACCAATCAAAAAAACTTTACGTGACCATAGACTTTGCTTTGTCGGAGCAGATGGTGCAGAAGTATAGCTGCCGGGGCCTCTGGTAACGTGAGCGGTTGGGGTTTGTGGAGTCTCCCCTGCCTGCAGTGAGAGGAAGGAGCTCCATCTGTGACAACACATCAATTTCCACTTGCAGCTCAGCGGTGCAGGGTGTCAGGAACTGAACCCAGAACACATTGCACGTGCTACAAGCAGCAGGATCTGCACAGGGGCAGTGGGTAGGATGATGCACATTTTTTCGATGTTAACTTTTTAATGTATATCCCATAAATAAGGATGAATTATTTCTAGGATATATTATCTGTTTTGTCAACAATACACACTATTCCCCACAAAGCAATTGTTCTTGTTCTTCCAGTGATCTGTGCCTTTAAATTTAAATTCTTATCCATAGTTTGTCACACTTTCAGGTGTTTTAAACCTTAGAATTATTGCTCAGATTGGTAATTTAAGTGTAGATGACTAGCTATGATCTTGCAACTGTTTTCTGATAAACTTGAAAGTCTTGATCGATCTAATTGACGAGCAGTAAAAAGTGTCAGGGCTCTAATAATGTAACATTTATACTACCGGAAGAAAAATTCTTGTTCTTAGGCACTGATAAGTTTACAAATATGTAAATTGGTTGGAAATGTAAGGACACTAAAAATGCACATGTCTCCTAGATTATGTCAAAACAATTGGATTTTGGTGGAGTGTTTTCCTACTGCAGTTCAGCCATCCGACATTATGGACGCATTCGATTGCAAAATCAGTTTTACAACAAGGTCTGCATGACCAGGAGCTCGAGAGGATGCAGTAAGGCCTACATCCAGAAGAAAAGAAAAGAATCAACATGAAAATAAATTTTCAACTAACACAGTGTTTATTATGTAAGGTGAGTTTATTGAAAACTGTTTAAATATATTTCTTTATAAAGAATAAATTATATTGAAGTCTCTGTTGGGGATCCTTAAGCAGTAACAGACTTAGTAAGGTGATGGATTGAATCTTGGGCTTGGAAGTATAGGACACAGAAAAAGATGCAGATGTGCGAACTGACCTAATTTAACCCAATGATTGCAAGTTGGGATCTTGGCTAGAACAGGCGGTAAGATCTGGGGCCATGACCTCAAGTTTTCCTATAACAGTGAAATACAGTACGGTTAAAATAAGTTTAGCGTATCTTCATAAGAATAAGGCCAACATTTCCAGGACAGGGAACTAATTTGTGTGTATAACATAAAAAGCTGACAAAACTAGGAACAAATCTTCCCAGGAACATTTTGAGTGATTAAGAGATCCAGAAAAGGTGGATTGTTGGCTTTCCTTCAGGTTTCTTCATAAATGCAAGTATTATATTTCGCCAAAATAAACGTAGAAACTCGGATGCTTGTTTTCTGCTTCGGCTACTTGTTCCTAGTTTTCTTATGACAGGTCACATAACATTGACGGTCTGTCAATCACATGACCAAGATATTTTACTTCATCAAAGGCATTCAGTAAGATGCCAGACAACTGAAGTCAAGCAAAGCCTAAATTTTGCCCTCTAGTGGGAATTGAGATGAATAATCTAAACCACTTATACACCTAAGAGTAAAATGAGACTCAGGAAGATATCATATAAATTATACCTAATTTAAAAGAGATTCGAAGATCTATAAACAGGGAGAATTACAATGAAGAATATGAAAAGGAGAAAAAAAAAACACCCTGAAAAACATGGGTTGCATAGAGACCTAGAAGATTGATCATGTGTTGCATTTTTTGTACTAGCAAGTCATGGAGTTGATTTGAACAAGACCCATGCAGTAACACTCATGGCTGACTGACTCCCTTAGATAGATGCGCACAAACCTCAGAGCTGCGTAGAGAAGATGGCACAAATCAAAGGACCCATAAGGGAGTTCTATCATGAGAAGATCCACAGCGCTACCGACACCCGGAAGCTATTTTCTACTTTCAAGTTTCTGTTAAACCAACCACCTCCTACTCCTGCAACCAACCTCATGACAGATTCCCTTGCCAACTTCTTCACCGAAAAAGTGGCAGCGATCAGCAGTCAGTTCTCAGACCATTGTACACAGACCACAGCTCATCCTTCCTCACTGGTCCTTCCTCTGAACGCCACTGAACCCACTGCTTCCTTTTCTTCATTTACTCCTCTCACCGAGTAGGAGGTATCAAAGCTTCTCACAAGCAGCCGCCCTACATCTTGCCTTCTGTATCCTATTCCCACCACACTCCTGCAATAGCTCCAACCGTTGAGACAGCAGCCACTCACGTGATCAATGCTTCACTATCTACCGGATCATTCCCCACCGCTTTCAAACAAGCCCAGGTAAGTCCCTTATTTAAAAAAACCTCCCTAGCCCCCCCTCAAGTGGAGAACTACCGACCGGTCTCCCTCCTTCCTTTCCTATCTAAAATCATCGAAAGAGCTGTCTCAAAGCAGGTGACGAAATTTATCTCCTAACATGACCTCCTTGATTCTAACCAATCAGGCTTTAAGGGCGGTCACTCCATGGAAATCCTTAAAAGAAGCAAAAGCGACAGGCCAGTCATCAGTTCTCATCCTACTGGACCTCTAAGCTGCATTTGATACTGTAAACCACAGCATCCTCCTTACCAAGCTGGTAGACATGGGCATTGAGGGCAGTGCACACTCCTGGTTTCAATCCTACCTCACCGGACGATCCTTCAAGGTGGCATGGCAAGGCCAAACATTGACGCGACACCACCTCACCACAGGGGTGCCCCAAGGCTCAGTGTTGGTCCCCCTCCTCTTTGCCATGTACACTACTTCGCTGGGCCCAATCATCCATTTGCATGCTGTGCAGATGATACCCAGCTCTATCTGTCCTTTCCTCCAGACGACCTCTCGTTACCGATGTGAATCTCAGCCTGTCTTTCAGACATATCTGTATGGATGAAAGATCACCACCTCCAACTGTACATCTCCAAAACTGAACTGCTTGTTATCCCAGCCAAGGCAAGCATTCGCCACAACATCAGCATCAGGTTAGACTCCCTATCTGTGGTACCCACTAAGGTTGTAAGAAACCTGGGCGTCATGATCGATGATCAGCTGACCTTTGCGGATCAGGTTGCCTCTGTCGCTCGATTGTGTCGCTTCTCTCTGTTCAACATCAGGATGATTAGGCCATATCTAACTCAACATGCGACACAGCTCCTAGTTCAGACCTTGGTCATGTCCCGTCTTGACTGTTGCAACGGCGTCCTAACAGGTCTTCCAGCCTGTGCTGTGAGACCGCTATAGATGATCCAGAATGCTGCAGCTCGGCGGGTTTTCAACCCATCAAAGCGATCACATGTCACACCCCTTTTCACTGAACTCCATTGGCTTCCCTTAGCTGCACGCATCATATTCAAATCACTAATGCTGCCAGCATGAATGATTTTAAGGATCAGCGCCCATCTACCTCAACACCCTCCTAAAGCCTTACGTCACTGCCTGCCCGCTCCGTTCCTCCAAGAACCCCCAACTCAATCTAAACTCTTCTCATTTGCGGTTCCTCGCTGGTGGAACGACCTATCAGTGCACTATCAGAGCCTCAGATTCTCTTTCCAACTTCAAGAAATCCTTGAAGACCAAGCTCTTCCGAGAGTGTCTATTGCCCTGAAAGATCCAAAAGCACTTATTACCCCCCCTGATATTACTTAGCACTCAGTTTATGGTACTTGGGCCTTCTGTGTTTACCTAAATGCTGTAAATGAGTATCATCATTAATGTTAAACTCCTCTCCTAGCATAATACAGTTAAATTGCGTCGTAATTCCTTGTTAAACTCTCTTTTTGTAAGTCGCGTTGGATAAAAGCGTCTGCTAAATGCATAAATGTAAATGTAAATGAACTGGTACTTCTGAGAATACTTTAGAGAATCTCAGCTTGAAATATCCAGGGTACACCTTCAAACCTAGTTGTGTTCCTTGATAAAGTCTAAATGTTCTTCATCGTAGAACATTATTTTAATGATATATCACTTAAGCCACTTCGCGTTTGGTTTCATATGCATCAGCTGAGTCTCGCTTGTTGGGAGTCCATTATAGATTTTTTTTGTCTGATTTACTCGACTGAGATCTTACCTGCTGGTGTCAGTCTGTTCCATGACTACTGAGTTCCTGTCTGGCCCAGAGTGAAAGGAACTGCCTGCCTGATGAGGAAAGCACACCTCTGGAGTTGGAGTCCAGTCTGAACCGACACTGGTGTTCGGTGGGTGCTGGCTGCCCAGCGGCGGTCTGCAAACCGCATCAAGCTCCTCACCTCATGCCTTCTGAGTTTTTGAGTCATGGAGACTGAAACTTGATTTTTTTTTCGTAAGTTAATGCTAGTCTGCACAAAACTTAAGAAAGAAAAATATATTCCTGAAAAAAAATTGAGTAATCTAGAAATATTTCCCTGTAATCTAATCAGATTTAGTCTGATTCAGTCAGACAGCCCTGAATATGGAGGACTATAATATCTAGGCTTTTACGTCTTTGAGGAAAGAAAAACTGTTCATATTATTCTTTTAGTACAACACCTGCTGACACTCTTTCTCACAAACAAAAAATCAAATTACCTAAACTCAAATTAACAACTTTGACAACAATACAAGAATATACATCCAGACCTTTCACCAAAATAAAAATATGAGTATGTTGTTTTAGAACCAGTAAAATAGGAGAAATATTTGTTCTAAAGAGAAAAGATCACTTAGCCCATGTGGAAAAGGTCGGTTCTCAGCCTAGAGAGTTCTTAGAATTCCGATCTCTTGGATTTACTCACAAGTGTTAAGTCAGCACTAAGTTTTCTCCTGATTGTTATGCATCCGGAAGTTCCGCAAGAAATACGATGCCTTGCAGAGCTATTCATGCCACGTAAACTTCTTGTCAACAACCACAGATGGATTTGTATCGCTGATGTTTTCTGTGATGGATCAGTATTAAGTAGTGTGTGCTAGTGAAGAGTGTTAAACAATTTCATTAAACATTTCAAAGGGATTCCAAGCTTGCTTTTTACTTTTGAGAGAAACTGTCAACATCAGGTTTTTTTTCTAACACTTAAATCAAATCCTCAACTGAATGTAGGTATGAATTTCAACTGTACAATTTTAAAGGGGTAATTCTTTAGTTTTATTGTTGAAAATGTTTACCTTTAACCATGCAAATTTATGACTTTTTCTTAAAAATCTGAACCTGTGCAATTCAAAATTCAGAGTCCAGAGTGCAATTAAAACTAATGAAGTCAAATCAAAACAGCATTAATCTCAGAATATTTCAAAGCATTATTTTTTATATTTTAAACCAATGGTTTAATACACCAAACTGTGAAGAAATCTATAGCGATGGATTTTAAATCAACTCCTGATTTGGGAAAGGAGAAAAAGTTAAGCTCCTGTCGGGATTACGCTTGGCTATTTAAAGCCATCTATTTAAAACCAGTTTAAATTTGTAATATTTTACAGATCTGAAAATAGCTATCAACATGCAGAACAGAGGACTTGTATGTCGGCCACGAAACCTCAAATTTGATCTAATCTGATCCCACCACCATCTTCCACATGTTTGTTGCGTTACTGAAACGCCTTCAAGCAAACTTTGAAAAATCTGCTCCTTTCTTTCCATTTTACCAGAAGATAACAAATAGATGTCGTAGAATAGATTTTCCACCTGAGCTGAGGACTTCCGTAGCTTCTTCAGTTCTTGCATTGGCCCCTTGCTTTATTATTTTATTAAAAATATTTAAAACAGATATTTGTGATCGTATCCAGGCAAGATGCAGTAATGCCTGTATAGGACATACAGGTAAAAATCATTTTCACCAAAGTTTGCCACAAAGGCAAACTCAAATAGATTTAAAACAGTTTGTCCTATCATAGCCTCTGGATCTAGTGTCGGTTAGTCAGCCATTGATCTATACTATATGTTTAAACAAAACTTGAGGGTGTGTCAGCAGAAATGTTTCACTTTCTCTGCCTGTAATGCCCAACTGCCACTTAACTTTCACGCTGATCTCTAATTGCCAGCTACTAATTAGAGAGAAAGTCGTGCGACCCTAAGTCAAAACATAAAACACCTCTTGGTCTGGGAGAATTTCTCTCTTATGCATTCTGTATGCTTTTCCTTTTTTCCTTTTCATTTCCTTTCCATTTTCATTTCTGTCTCTTTTTTTTTTTTCCTCTCCAGGCATCAGCAGAATCCTGATAGATTCCGTTTATTCTTTGGCGCAGCAGTGGAAATTGCGCTGGCACCAAGTTAGGGAAAAGTTGAGCAATGAAAAGCTCCCAAAGCGAGGAGGGGGTGGCAAGTTCATCACTGTTGCAAACCGAGCTCACGGGCCTTATCCCAGAAACGTCTGATCGCAGTCACCCTTTATAAGCATCATATCCGTGAAGGATATCAAAGGCTCTCAACCAAACATATAATATATAATTCGTTATTTTATTCTTACCTCTAGTTATTCCTATTATCCTATTATGTTTGGTTTAAAACAGAAATCCTGTGAGAAGCTCTCCCTGTATGCAAACCAAAACCCTAACAATGACGTTCCTTACCTGACCTCTCAACCCTGAGTTGTAATTTGGCTTCAACAGTGGCTCTAGGCCACACACTAAAATTGCAGAGTAACATTTATTTTTTTTCCACCTGGGGGCTTCTTCAGTACCACCATCCTCTCTTCCCATGATAAATCTCATGCACACACAGATATATCATTGCAGAAAATAACATGTGGGGGAAAAAAAGGGTTGAGTACTTACATAGAATACCACCTCACAGGAGAAATGAGCTTCAGCACAGCACAAAGGAACGTCTGTTGCTCCAGCCACTCTTTGTAATCTTTGGACCATTTCATGAGGTCTTTTTCTTACCCACTATGACTGCAGTAGTGGCAAACCTCCAGACCGACTCCCTTCTCTCAGCAGCTGTACCACAGAAAAGTCATCTAGCAAGCAGAGATGGTGAAACAAGTCATGAAGGGGTACTGTGATTCTCTAACATGGTTAAAAATGGCTAACTCGAAGATTGATGAGGTTGAAACTATATTTCGCTGCTATATATCAAATGGGGAAACGTTTGTGAAGAAAAAGGAAGCAGGTTGACTGATAAAATGCTGAATGGATGAGTAACACTAATGAATAATCTAAACCAAGATACTGTTCCAGCTTCTCCATCCAACGCTCACTGAACACCATAAACCGGAATTACCCAACAAGTGTGTTTTATTTAAAAGGAAATGTTCCCAGAGAAATCCCCAGCTCCATGCAGAATAACAGGTCATATTTCTTATCTTAGTTTCTTAAATGACTCAAGGAGCCAACATGTTTTTCTTATAAACTGATGAATATGTCTTCCAGCTCCTTTAATAAAAATTTCCTTTAATCTAAAAATGTCTTTCAGGTTCTTTGTCATGTGTCAGCCAAAAGACAAATCATGTTAGCAAACCACCGCTCCACCTACAAACTTATAAATTGTCATGTCAGATCTTACCAGATTTGTAGGTTTTTACCTAGAGCAGTCTGTCTGTCTGGTAAAATCCCAATAGTTACAGCCTTTGCAAGAAAAACAAAAACTGTAAAACATAGCCAGTGTTTTTTTTTATGTTCGGTTGGCATTAATGTAACTGTATGTTAAAATAATTACTTGAAATACATAATTGAGCTTTAAGCTTTGGGTCATTTTGAACTGAAAGTATCCCTGGCTCTGTTTTTCTGTGTTTAGCTTTGTCTGTTTTGTAAGACAGAGACGCTGACGGCAGATGGCCAGTAATACTTGGCCTAGCTCTGTTGGAGTTCCCCTACTACATGTTTCTTTCTATCGTCTCCTCATGCTTTCTCACGAAAAGGAATTGCTGCATTCAATGAGACAATGCTGGACTTCCCTCCATAGAGAAGCTTGGACTAACTGATATTAGAAACTGAAAAAGTATCCAGCATTCCCCTAAGGACTAGCTAAGGTAATGCTTATCTATTGCTGTAAAATTAAAAGACAATCTGACTTATTTAATTAACGGTAAACTGAAACATTTGAAACTAACTGAACTTAGACAAATTTATTTAACTTATGTATTTCCTGATATTTTTCAACCTTGCTCCTATAGAAAGTACTAATGGCTCAATCCTTCTTGTTGAGCTCCATGACCCAGACTTTGATACATTCATTCTGTGTATTCTCTCTCAAAGGCTAGGTCATAAAGGATGTATTGATGCTAAAATTATCATTTAAATGCAAGTGGGAGACCTCACACACCACAGCCAACAGGGCAGAATGTGACACAACCCCTCCCCCTCAAGGGACGGCACCCGACGTCCAAAAAAGGACCCATCAAGCCAGGGCGGGCGGAGGTTGAACAAAGGAAGCAGGCGGGCCTAAGACTCCTCCGAGTCAGACCATTCCATGCCCTCCAAAGGTGGTGCAGCAGGTTCCGAGGGGACTGATACAGCCGAAGGCTGCGAAGGGTGAAGGCGATGAAAGTCGGCAACAAGGTTCGCATCGAGGATATGGCAAGAAGAAACCCAAGACCTATCTTCTGGACCATAGCCCTCCCAATCAACCAGGTACTGGAGACCCCTCCCCTGACAATAGGACCGAACCAGGTGCTGAATAGAGAAGGCAGGCCCCCCATCAATAAGGCAAGGAGGGAGAGGAGGCGGAACCACCGGAGACAGAAGGCATTTATGGACTGGCTTGATCATGGAGACATGAATTGTCCGATGGACACGCATAGTGCTGGGAAGTTGCAGCTCACTGCAGTAGGACTGATAATCCTCTGAATAGGGAAGGGACTGATGAATCTGGGAGCCAACTTCTTAGACTCCACTTGGAGAGGAAGGTCCCTAGCAAAGAGCCACACCTTCTGGCCTACCTGGTAGGCAGGGGCTGTAGAACGGTGCTGGTTGGCAGAGGTAGCGTAGCGACCCACAGAGCGCTGGAGGGTTGAGCGTGCTCGGTCCTAGGTCCAATGGCAGCGGCGAACAAAGGCTTGTACAGACGGGCAGGTGACTTCTCTCTCTTGTGCAGGGAAGAGAGGAGGCTAGTAGCCAGAGACACAGTGGAAGGGAGAGAGACCTGTGGCAGAGCTGACGAGGGAGTTATGGGCATACTCTACCCACATGAGTTGTTGAGACCAGGAGGATGGATTCCGGGAAAACCAAACAACGCAGAGCTGTCTCCATCTCTTGATTCATACACTCTGTCTGCCCATTGGACTGAGGGTGGACTGAGTGGCCCCCGTCTGATTGCAGAATTCTTTCCAAAAAACAGAAGACAACTGGGGACCACGGTCGGACATCACATCGACTAGGGGACCATGAAGGCGATAGACATGGTGAAAGACCAGCTTGGCAGTCTCCTTAGCAGAAGGTAGTTTGGGAACGGGCACAAAGTGGGCCATCTTGCTAAACCGGTCAACCACAAAGTCTAAGGAGATGTGGGACCAGGGTCGATGTGGTATCGGGAGTGGTTGAAGGAGTCCTGCAGGGGCCTGATGCAAGGTTTTCTGCTGATTACAGGTACGACATGACTTGACAAAACTGCGGGTATCCGCCACCAAAGTGGGCCACCGGAAGGGCATTGGTTAGACCGAAAGGCATCGCCAGGTACTCACAGTGTCCAGAAGGAGTGTTGAAGGCTGTTTTCCATTTGTCTCCTTCTCTAATCCGGACCAGATGCTAAGCATTGCGAAGTTCTAGCTTAGTGAAGACCGTGGCCCCCTGAAGCAGTTCAAAGGCAGAAGAGAGGAGAGACAAGGGGTAACAGTTCTTAATAGTTATGTAATTCAGGCCTCGGTAGTCAATGCAAGGTCTCAGAGTCTTATCCTTCTTCTCAACAAAGAAGAAGCCTGCCCCAGCAGGAGAGGAAGAGGGCCGGATGATTCCTGCTGCCAGAGAGTCCTTGATGTAAACATCCATGGCCTTTCTTTCAGGAGCAGACAGTGAGTATAGGCAACCCTTGGGTGGAAATGTGCCAGACAGAAGGTCAGTAGCGCAATCATAAGGCTGATGAGGAGTCAGAGATGTGGCTTTAGCTTTATTGAAGACTGAAGCAAGGTTCTGGTATTCAGAGGGAACCCCGGAGGGTTCAGGTGGAGAACTGGAGGACTGTGAGTAGAGAGGAGAGGCAGCTTGCCTCAAACAGCGAAGATGACAGGAAGGGCACCAGGATAAACTGTCTCAGCATAAACTGTCTCCCAGGTTATGCTGGGATTGTGCTGACGAAACCATGGATAACCCAGAATGAGAGGTTGACGTGGAGTCTTCAGGATGTGGAACTGGATTTCCTCATGAAGGCTGCCAGACAGTAACATGGGGACCCGGACGGTCAGATGAGTGACAGTCCCCAGAACATATCCATTGAGTGCCCGAGCAGGAATTGGACGAGACAAGTGAACCTGCTTGAGCCCCAACTGCTGAACCCAAATTTTTGTACATGATACAAGCATCAGCACCACAGTCTATGAGAGTAGGCAGGGAACGGGATCCACCAGGCAGGAGTAACCAGGCTTGAAGCTGAGGTCTCTGTGGCTGAGGAGAGGGCACAACAGTCAGGCTCACCAGTATCTCCTCAACTACTGGTGAGCCTTTGCTTTAACTGGACAGTTGAACTTGAAGTAACCAGCCAGGCCACAGTACATGCATAGGGTAGATCTCCACCGTCGTTCTCGTTCCTCTGAAGTAAGAGAAGCACGGCCCAACTGCATAGGTTCTGGTTCTTCCAACAGCTGCCTTGATGAAGATGTAGAGGTGCTAGCCTGCCCTCTGGCTTGGATGGTTGCGTGGCGAGGAGAGGATCCCTGATGTTTCTTTTGTCGGCGAGCCTAAACACGATGATCAATCCGGATTGCTAGCGCTATAACTTTATCCAGCGTCTGAGGAACATCATGGGAAACCAGTTCGTCCTTGATGTAATCCGCTTGGCCATGGAGGAATGCATCCATCAGGGCGGCCGGGTTCCAGCTGCTTTGGTTGGCTCTCGTACGGAAGTCTACTGAATAGTCCGCCACGGTGCGTTCCCCCTGCTGGAGCCCCATGAGGCCTCGAACGACCTCAGAACTGGAGAACCCAACACCGAAACCTTTGCGTAGCTCCTGAGAAAAACTCTGGAAAGAGGAGCAGGCATTGGTTTGTCTGTCCCATTCTGCCGTTCCCCATAGACGAGCCCTGCCAGTGAGGTGGTTACCGGTGAAGGCAACTTTTGCTCGCTATGAAGCAAAAGTAAGGAGCTGAAGGGAGAACAGCAACGGACAGTTTGTCAGATAAGGGCCACAGGACTCTGGGTTGCCATCATAACGTTCTGGAGCTCCCACCTGGGGCTCAGGAAGGTCACTGGGCAGAAGAGCAGCCGGAACTGGAGCTTGAGATGAGGCTTTAGCAGACTGGTAGCAGGAAACAGTCTTTGGTAAACTCCAGGCATCAACAGGAAACTAGGAGACTGGTGAGTCGTCACTGCGTTAGCAACGAGCTGATATTTCACCTGGCAGCAGAAAAAAGTCCTTGGTAAACTCCAGGCACCAACAGGAAACGGAAAGGCTGGGGGGTGCTTTTGGTAGATGATCAGCCGAACAAATAAAGTCCAAAGGGAACAGACGAAAGGCTTGTCGTGGACGGGCAGAAGGTTGGGGCAGAGACGAGAAGACATGGTCAGAGGCAAGCTGGAGTCAAAATAAAGAAATTAAACCAAGAATCAATGCTGGAATGTAGAGAATGCTGCAAAGACAATCTGGCACTGAATATAATATAATATAATATTTTTATTTTTAGCTGTTTCAGTAAAGAATGATGATTGTGGTAATTCCTGCATTATTAAAAAATGTACTGATAAAGTATTTATTTTTTCTGTGATTTATCCCTTCAGTTATACATTAAATAATAGACAGAGTTCGTTTAATTACAACATAAATAGATCAAATATTTCATTACTCCTTTCTGGAGAAATGTCAAATTTTGAAAAATGTCCATCTAACAGAGCTTTTTGTAGTTCGTTGTATACCAAGTAGTTGCTATGTGTACTACCTGCTACTTGTCACTCTCTGATACAGTATGTCAGAAAGCACCCATATGCATTTGACTATCAGTAATTGTGTGCACACACATCTGCATGGATCATCGCCATTTTAAACAATAAAAGCAGCACAAGGGTTTTTGCTTTGTAGACCTGCAGAAATGCTGCAAGAATCTGCAGATTCAAACATTAGTTGATGAGTATTTTTTTCTGTTCCTAGCCTGTGGCCGGCTAAATCCTCACAATAAATAGCGGTACACAAGCAACAAAAAACCACCCAGGAGCATGAAGTGTTTTCAGGGAAGCATCTCGAGGATTTTCTCTCCTTTCCTCGCTGAGAAACAAAGGCCCCTTGAATTAATCTTTATGTTTCCTCCAGGATAATCCGGGTGTCTGGCAGAGTTCGCCTCTCTGTCAGAAACATCTAGATTTACTTGCCTTGCTGTGCACACAGCGCAGGAAACATCGAAACTGATTTTCCAGTTTAGGACAGAAGAGGTGTTTCATCACGAGATTAGAAAAAAAAGAAGCTTTTCCACTCCTCACGTTGCAGTGGCGTTCCCCCCCAGCTGCAAACCATCTTCACCTGGAAGCTACGTTGCCGTTTCAGCAACTGAGACACAAAATAGCTATAGATTTTTGTAAAATGTGTAAAATTTGTGTCAATTAAGTTTAATAAGAAAGGTTCCTAGGGATAAAAAAACAAAAAAAACAAACCCAGAATCCTTCAGGCAAATAAACTTAAAAAAAGCTTTCGCTGTTGCTATCACTTGTAATATGTCTTAAAGACATCCTAATTTAACATTTCTAACCCCTTAATTAGACATACACACACATGTCAGATGAACATAACATTGGATATTGCAGATAAGCCGAGTGACTAGCGAGTTTTGGGCAGCAACATTTAGTCAGTTTTCGTTACTCTAAATATTGTCTTTTTATATATATATATATATATATATATATATATATATATATATATATATATATATATATATATATATATATATATATATATATATATATATATATATATATATAT
>JAVLVB010001034.1:1404242-1414746 GCA_032876305.1 Orestias chungarensis | reverse complement strand
ACGATGCAAACTGCTGGGGTTCCTTAGATTGGAAACTTTTTCAAATTGATTTGTTAGAATGTATCTTTGATTTTAATTGATTCTCTGTGAAGTGCCTTGAGATGACACCTGTTGTAAATTGGCGCTATATAAATAAACTGATTCTTGATTCTTGATCCACACTCTTACTTATACTCAAAGAAACAAGTCATGTTTTTGTATTTCAAGTGAAGCTGGAGTACCCATGCATGGGGAGAACATGCAGATCCCTTGCAAGAAAAGCCAAAGGCTATGATTTGAACCTTCTTGTTGCAACTTAACAGTGCTGCCAAATGCACTAAAATGCTGCTGGAACAAAATCCCTTTTTTTATTCCTGAAACTGTCAGATTATAAAACTTGAGAGTAAGAAATAAAAATTGGGGAAGTTGGAAACAGTTCCCTCTTTGTTATGGCCTTTGTTGGCTGAGACACAAAAATTTAGAAAGTTAAATAATAATAAAAAACTATTAAAAAAACAACATTTTAAAAACGCAAAATCACTAGTTTTTTGCGTGAGTGTCTGTTGTGGTTATTTTGCTCCTTTCTTTAGAATTGTGTATTATTCTGTTTAATGTGTTTTACGTTTTTCAGACGATGGTTGCATTGACTTCAGTGTGCTTTCTTATAAAAAAGTATTCAGCTGCTTTCTGGTCTGTTTTATTAAAAATTACAGTTTAAAGCAATGGGAAACTTTAAGCCAGGTAGAGTTTGTCAGGTTGCAAGGATTTCAATCGTGTTTTTATTTCAGGAATTCGCCGCTGTTGACACGTTTGGAAAATTATCCCTTTTAACCATGTGTATAGTTAATTATATAAATATTGAGTCTTTGACTATATGTATTGCCAAAGTTCCACCTTCGGCTGACTGTTGGCTCTTTTACCCCTTTTCTGCCAAGGGCTGGTTCCGTGCTGATGCTAGAGCCGGTTCGCGGCAAAGAACCATTTGTTTTTCCACACACTGATGCTAGCCAGAAAGCTACGTCATTACGTCGCTCCATGCGTATGTGTACATCACCATTACCCAGTAGCTTTAGCGGCAAATCCAAACGCCACAAGAGCACTACAACAGTTTTTAAGCTTGTTAATAATTTGCTCACCACTGCGGTCATTCCTTCCCACAGCCATCTCACACCGGTTTGGTCCTTGAAGCCCCCTCAAGTTTTTTTGCACTTTGGTGGAGGACCATGCAGGAAGTTTGTATCCTCCACTGACCACTGCTGCTTTGACTTCAGGTCCATTTTGTTTCTTTTGTCACACAAGCAACTCCCGCGTTGTTTATAAACTGCCGCTCTTTAGCTGTTTACCGGCTATTATTTGTTCCGTAGCCCCGCCCCCAGTCCCTGACGTCATCACGTCGAACCGGTTCTTTTCTCGGGCGCCAGAAAGAGTTGGTGCCAGATAAGCACCTGTTTGGAACCAGTTTGGTGAGTGGAAAAACAAAGAACCGGTGCTACCTCTGGCTCTAGCACTGAATCAGCACTGGAAGCAGTTTGGTGGAAAAGGGGGTTACATGACTACAGTTCATTCTGCAGTTTCTGAACATTGTGTTCTGGGTTCATCAGGTCACCACAACAGTTTACCCACTACTCCTCTCCTGTCAAAAGCCATAGTAAACCATGTTTTAAAAATCAAACCATAAGGACCCCCCCCTTGGGAAATGAGACAGAAGAAATTCTTTCCAATAGAATTAAAAGCGCAAAGGCGAACAAGCCTCATATGTACAACAGCTGTTAAATCACCTTTAGTCAGGATTACTCAGTGTCTGTGCTTGGTGATTACTGGGGGGTGGTAGACTGTTAAAACCCACAATGAGGGAAATTACTCTGTAAGCACTCTGTGATTCACTACTGCAGAGATTGACTTCAGTCTTGTTGTACAGTACAGTGCGCCTCTGTTCGCTGCTTGTCTCATTGTGGCTCTGCAGAATCTCCAGTCGTGTGTGGAGGACCAGAGATGTCCTACCTCAAGTAAAATAAACAAACTACACAGTCTCCACAGATGTTTAAAGACAATGACAACAGAGACAGTGTCCAGATGTTTGTCTCTGTAAATGCTCAGCTGTGTGAGGAATTGTGAGCATGTGTTTGTTCTCCAGTTTCAGAAAGTCTGGCCCTTACCAATAGTGCCTCAATCTTCTCTTCAGCCGCTCCAGTCTCACCACATCCATCCCTTTATCCCGTGCCATGTGTTTTAATTGGCAGACATAAATCCAATGTCTGGGATGGACATGCTCACGTTACCGGAGTGCCACATATGTTCATGTTTAAAGACATTTCCTTAAATTTATTTTCCCGTTAACCCTAAAAAACACAAGAGCTGGAAATTGTGATTCAACTGAAAACAGTCAACCCCCCTCTTCTCCCAATGCACCTCTGGAGCTCCCAGTTGAACTGCTTAGCAGAGTCAGATCAGTGTAATAAGCAGTGGAAAGGGGGGTGGGGGTTGGGGGGTGAGGAACAGAAGAGGAGGTATGGATTTGCTTGACCCGTGAGGCCGACAGAGGTGGAAAGAATGTGCTGTCCAGCCGGTGAACACGTTAACGCAAAGAGGGGAAAAACTTCCTACAAGCAACTTTCCCACCATTTCAAACCCCCTCACCCACACTATACACAAGGAGAGATGGAGGAAGGGAGAGAGGAAGAGACGGACAAATAAGGAGATTGGAAGGAGGGCAGGAGAAAATAAAAACTGCAGAGAAATGAAAAAGGCAGAAAACATTTAAAAGAAGACGCTTGTGGTTAACCGCACAAAGAGAGAAAGCATCTTGAGGATGTCATTTAAATTGAATAGACACAAGGACAGATGAAGAACAATTGTGGGTAAACAAAGAAGAAATGTGACAGAGTCAGTATGGGCTGCAACCAGGTATTTGTGTAGCAGGTCTTTGCCAGGATCCAAGGAGTTGTGTAACAATTTAACAGAACAGTCCAAAAACTGAGGAAAGACATCTATTCATATTTTGTATGTCCTGTTTAGGCTAAATCCTTTCCGGGCCAAGGATTGATCACTGGGTGCTCCCCAAGTTTTTTCCTCCAGCCTGAGTCTTAATTTTTGTGTTTGTTTTACGAAAACATATACTGATTTTCTATTAAACCATTCACATTATTCACATTACTGTTGTAGGTTTCTTCTGATATCAGACAAACTAACTAATTTTGCGAATGTGTGGGAAACCTACGTTTACTTGACAGGAACCATTGGTTGGTTTGTGTCCTATTTGGACCATGACCTTAAATATAAATATTTGGGTCTCTAACAAGGATCCAGGTGTTCTCCATTTTTAAAAACATGTCTTAGTGTGTACTAGTATAATTCAAACTCTCAAGTAGATAATGTATATACCTTTTCAACCTAGATAATGTTTTTCAACTCAATTGCCTATTACTTGAACAGGCAAAAGATAAGGTCTGTTTGTTACCTTGTTGGTAAGGTGCTTGGTTGGCTGGCTGGCTAGTTGGTTGTTCTGTTCTGTTCTGTTCTGTTCATTACTGCACTTGCTGGTTTATTCAGGTTGTCAATTGGATAGTTAAATGACTGGTTGGTTAAAGCAACAGTAAGTAACTTTTAACTTTTGTGATTATAAGTAGACTCACAGCTCGTTGAATGACAACTCTGTCACGGCCTAAGGGGGTTTGTATTGCTTTAACCAGCACTAAGCAACTTTGAGGAGGGTCGCAGAAACCCTGCCAGGATATACAACTACTTCCCCCATTTCTTCTTTTCAACATAATCATATGAGATTATTTCGCCACCATTAGATTAATTGCCTCATCGCTATTCATCCTTCACACAGCCACTGGAAACAGAGTCTCAATCTATTGAAAGAACAAACCAGATTTTTTAATGGTGATAATGTTTCCTGTTTTTTTAGCAAATGGTTGTCCCACCCAGCCAGGCCTCTGGGGTCTGTGTTTATCTTGTGTGTGTCTGCAGTTGTACACACATGGAGGCACGCACACACATGTGCATAGGTGTCAGGTCTCCACTGGGGATTGGTCTGTGACCCTTTTGGAAGCACTTTACATGGAACAGACTTACACATGTTTGACTGCTTCCTGGTTCTGGCCTTGTCCAATATGTCTTCCACCTTTCACAACCTTTGAAAGTCAAGTTTCGAAATGGAGCCCAAATTCTCAATTATTTTCACCATTTGGGATGGCCTCCCAGAAGAGGTTGCATCTAACTTCTCTGCCGGGAGCTCAACAGAGGCAGAAGGGAGGAAGCCCAGGGTTGCACCAGGGAGGGTTCAGAGGGGTCCAGCCTGGCCAGGATATGGCAGCTTCTGCTTGGGATAAGTCAGCTCCAAAGTATCTTTCTTAAGGAAAAACTCCATGGTAATGCTTCATCTTAGAGCCTCTGGGCACTTAAAGCTTGGAATGATTCCTTGAGTCACAACACATATACTAATTTTTTCTATAGCATCAAATTTTGGAAACCCATGAAACGATTAACATATTTTTTTTGTTCCATCAGTGTGTGAGGGTAAAAATTGGAGTTTAAATGATTGGGATTGTATGTCAATGTTCTCGAAAGTGTGGATATCAGAGGGGAGAGCATTGTAATATTTTTAGCCGATTGTGGATCCTGTAATCAGAGCCTTTCAGTGCTCTGGTCCTAACCCCAGCATTCTACGACACAACCTCCCATACACCTCAGAGAATCCCACGATAACAATTCATCCTCCTTGTTATAATCTATGCTTTTCCTTATTTTGCCTCACTGGGGAAAAATCTGAACTTAAACTTGTCTTTTAAGCAGTAGGTAAGCTGTGGAGTAAAGACTTATGGGTAAAAAAAATGCAATGTAGAAGGAAATTATAATGCATCCTTGATTTTCTGCCAAAATAGATTTGAGAACTTCTCTCACATGCATTAATGAATCAAAGCAACACTCCATGTATGTTTTTTTATTAGGCTACGACATTATATCATAGTATAATGCTCAAAAAGTCAGGTTTAAGTTTGACAACAAAATCAAGCCTCTTATCATCTGTTGGGACACTGTTCAGTCCATCCTTGAATGTAAGGCATAGTAGCACTTATCAAGACACAACAAATAAAGTTTGAGAATGCAATGAGTGTAAGTCATGATCTGTGTTGTTTTTTCATTGGTAGTATTGCTTTAGTTATTTAACTGTACTCCCTGTTGTGATTAGTTGTTGTTTTCTTTATGTTATCCCTATGTATCCAACTAGTTTTCTCAAATGTATTGCTTTCTTTTTTTATCTAGTTGTTCTAATTTTTAGTATTATTATTATCATTGTTAGAATTATTCTGTTTTTGTTTTCCTTCTTTCATCTGCGCAAACCCTCCTGTTGTTTCCTTCTCTCTTTCTCTCCCTTTATCCCTCTGTCTACCTTCCTGTCGTCATACACAGCTGAAAACCATTTCTTAATCAAGGTTAACTTCCAAGGTCCGCTATTCACCCTCATGGTATTTAAACCTGTTTCATTCTACCTCTCGCTCTGAATAATTTTGCCATGTTTGTCCTCCTGAGTTCTCCCACATTTCCTGCTGTGCTCCGTACTTCGTTTGCTATTTACCTGATCAGACTCCGTGTGTACGTGTTCCTTCCATACGCTCGCCGGGATCCTCCTGCTGGGATCCTCTCTCCCTCCATGTTCTCCGGTTGGTCCATTACGTTGTCAGTTCATATTTTTATTCCTCAGTTTGTTTTTCTGATCCTTCTAACAAGTAATTTCAGTTATATTTAATGATATAATATTTCCAGTCAATCCACCTCTGCTTGGGTCCATTTATCCAGTTACTGACACTATATTAATAAGGAAAGCTGAGATGAAGTCCAGGAACAATCTGGAGGAACTGCTTAGTTTATCTGCTAAGGAAAAAAGAATCTACCCCAGTTGCAATTTATGATAAGGCGATTAAGAGACACTCTGAACATGTGAGGTTATCATGCCTATAGTAAAACATGGGTACAGTATTCAGCAAGGAAATGGCAATCCTGGTGTTGGGGCTTGCAAACAACTTGACTCGTGGGTGGACTAGTTAGGCATTATTTGCCTGGTATATTAATTGTTTTGCATTCAAACAGGAGAAGAGTAAACAAAAATATATAGTTTAATCAGGCCGGTTAAAGTTCAGATGTAACTCTAACTGAGAATCTATGGGAACATTTGCTGACGATGTTCTCAGTCTAATCCCGACTAAACTCCAAGTTCCTTTGCAAATGATATTGGGAAAAGATTCCAGTGTAAAAATGACTAAAGCTGATAGAGATATGTAGCCCTGACTCTAGGACTGCACTTCATGTTTGTAAATCAATGAAGTATAATTCTTAAAGGACAACTGTTTAATATGAGGGTTTTTCAAAAAAAACAAAAAAAACAACAACTTTAAAATCCACATTTATTTCTCACTCCCTGTGGAAAAAGGCTGCATATTTTTAGATGTTTATCAATAAATGCAGGTCTCTGTTTTCCTTTAATTCTGTTTCTGTCAGTAATATTGACATTGGCATGGTGTTTTCTGTCCTTAAGGTAATTAGCGGTTCTTTTTTAAAATATTATCTTAACATGCGGTGTGGTTTCGACTGTGTATATCTTATTTAGCTCTTAAGAGAGGCTTTTTTAACACTCAATTTATGAGATGATCTCAGCCGAATCCTTTGTTCTAAGAGACTGACATTTCTCTGGCTAAAGAGTCCAGGATTAGCACCAAATATAAAGAAATACGGGCTCAGTTGCATCAATAAAAGTCCATTGTTAAAATTGTTGTCATATCACTGAATAATTCGACTAAACTGCCAATGAGAGGAGGATGAACAACTGAACTAAACGTCTAATAGAAATCTTAAAAAATATAAAGTGACTGCTGATGTTATTGGTTATCTCAATATAGAAAGGAAAAATGATCCAGGAAGCTTAGCTGAAGCTCTGGATGGATTTACTTCTGGAAGTTTGTACTTGACAGACATTAAAAAAATACTTTTACACTCTTTTGCAAATCCAAGTAGTCTTTTCATGGTCTAAAATAATCCTGCTCTCAATCACTTGGATTGGCCAATGTGAAGGATTTTTTTCATGTTGTGTAATAAAAATCGAATAAATCAGTTTCTGCACTTGTGTGCGGGAGGATAAAGTGGATAGCAATTTACTCTGCCTTAATGCATCTTTAAAAATTTAGAGTTTAGCAACATTTTATTATTGATTTTGCACCAATCTGATGGAACAGATATGTTTTTTTTCAGCCTCCATGAAAACATAGCAAAAGTATGAAATATAATTTTACATAAGAGATCTGCTTCACTCAAATGTTTTACCCACATGCCTGATTATTGTCAGTTCACCTGAAGAAAGTTTATTGATAACAATGATATTGAATATGATCAGATACTGGAGAAACAGAGCTGCTGAGCCACTAAAGAAGTGAGGAGAGGTAAGCAGGCAAATAAATAGAAGATATGGTAAAGCTTACCTATGCAGAAGAAGGATGCCAGGGGAGCAAGTGGAATCCAGGGGTTAAGATAAAGAAAACAACAAAGGGGAGCAAGGATGAAGCTTGGATGGGGATGAAACTGATAGGGACAGATAGGGATGATAAGAAACTTTTTGTATCTCAGGCTTGAGAAGGTGATATGGAGAGTATTGAACCACACAAAAAAGGATTAAGCAAGGAATGCAGAAGTGTCATGGTTTTAGATATGCTTTGACCCATGTAAACAGAAAGGAACTCAGGAGGCAAGAAGAAATTAGGTAAAGATAATGTGTTATTCAGTTTGCATAATAAAAGTGAAGTCGGGGATCTTCAGATGGGAAATGGATGGAGACAGCAGCAGGAGGAAGCGGGAGCACTAGAGGAGGATGTAAAGGTGACTATTTCCACAAGTGAATGATAATGATTCTTACTGGGGTTATCTTACTTTGATAGAGGAGGTTTACCGCCAGGTAGAGATGACCAGATCGAGGAGTTCTTGGATTGTGGTGTGCTGTTGTTCAACAGGAGGTCCAGAGAGGCGTGGATGGTCAGAAGAAGGCTGTTGGATGTTTCTTGGAAGACGGAGAGGAAGCAGGAGTGAACCCAGAAAGAACGTGGGATTAGCTGAAAATCTGGCATCTGGAGCTGATGATGATTCTTGAAATTCTCTTGTTCTGTGGTCTTGCAGATGCTTTATGAATCTAGAGATTGTTCTGAGCTGATACCTAGGTTTGCAAACACGAGAAGCTCATTGGGGACACAAGAGACAGGTAAGCGCAACTAGTAGTTAAGGAGAGGGCAATTCTGGAACTTGAGGGCCGGTGTCTTCAGCTTCAACACACCCGAGTCAAATAATAAGGTCATTATCAAGAGTCCAGAGAACTTGATGTATACTGTGGAGGTGCTTCATCTATCTGATTCAGGTGTGGTGGATCAGGGAGAAATTTAAAACGTATAAGACACCGGCCCTCGAGGACTGGAGTTGCCCAGCCCTGTAGTACTGATAGGTTTCACAAAAGGAACAAAAGGAGCTTGGAGATACCATGGGAGGTAAACAACAAGGGATCCAATGACTGCCGATCAGCTCCCTTTATCCTGCACTGCATTCCCAGGAAATTAATGGACTTGCGAACCCACAGGGCTGCCAGCTCAGAAGCTCAGATGAAGGACCAGCCTCCTTCATGCCCCTTGGTTGAAACAGCACAAGACCTTTAGCATTAGGCAGAAACTCAGAAAACTCGGAGGTCTTAGTTTAACATTCGGAGGACTGGCAGCTAGTTTCACACATAGTTTCTCGTAATGCCCTAGTGATAACTCTTGATGAGGAACAGGTGCATAGAAGGACACCTGCTTTGCTCCGCCCTCCACCTTGACAGTGCTGGTCCCAGTGCGCCCTCCAGTGGAGCCAAAAACACAGACACAAAGCTTACCTCCATAATACTTTTCCGTTCGCTTTTTTCAAACAATGCAATAACAAAATACTGAGTCTTTGTTATATTTATTCAACCTAAGATACAGGATTCTGATTTTATTCAAAATTCATGAATACTTTATAATTACCAGAGTGAAAATAAATATTCTTAAAGCTGTTATTTAAGTTTCCCCAAAAATGTGTTGTAGAGGCTGATGGTTGCCAAGGATGGTCTAGCAGATTTACTGAAGCCTCTGACTGAAGACACGCTGTTGTTGTGTAACAATCTGATGAAAAGGATACTCTGGGTTGTCCATAATGTTCTTTATTTGATGAAGAGTTCCTCTTTGTACACCAATCTGAAAAACATGCGCAGCATCACACTCGTTTATCAGAAAAACATTTATTACTTTTACCGGGCTTTGCTGTTACAACAGGAGCTGTAAGATGGGTAATTTAGAACTAAAGGGAATTTCCGATTTTGCCAGCTTTAGTAGACATAAAAAAAGAATAAATTGCTGATCCCATCCAAACATCCACATCATCTCAGTGTGAAACCTCTGCCACATTAAAATTACAGTCATTCCAAGCCCTCTTTTAATAGCAAGTGCGAAGAGCAGTTCACATCATTTTCTCACAGCTTGGTGGGACCCACCTTAAGAGAAAAGCATCTTTGCATGCCCAGAGTTTCCATAAATCAAGTTTAATTTGATGTCACCTGACACCTAAATTGACCTTGAGCCATCACAAGATGCAGTTGCAAACAAAACAGGCAGCATCCTGGCCACATTCATTCTAAGCGGGGACCACAGATTCGGGATAGTTTTAAAGAAGAGCAAAAACCAGAGCATGATTGAGAGTCTCACTTGAGTCTAGGTGCTAAAAGTATTTTGATAATATAATCTCACCTTCACACAGTGACAGTCGCTCCTGGCAGAATCTCAAAGCAGTTTTATTCAGAATTGTCGCAATAAGTAAAAGTAGCACATAATAGTGAAGCAAGAAGGAGAATTATCAAACTATTTAAAATATCTTAATAATAAAAAGAGCAACCTGTAATTGTTTCCAACTCTCGAAAAAGCATCTCTCTACTTTCTTTTTAAATCTATAGGCTTATTTTATTTGCCATTTCAACTTTGCAAACAACCTTTAATCAATTCAATTCAACAATTTTCCCAAAGGTAAATCACATTGCATTGTAACTCATATTATCTGAAGGTTCTCCAGTCAGTTTTTAAAAAAAATATCTCTAACAGCCAGTTAATGGAGATTGTTGGCGTATATGGTAATGGTATATGAGAGTCCCTGCTCCATTTCTGGCCAGTAAGGTCAATTTCTGTACACTAACATATCTTGAATGTTTTTGACAAGCACTGCTAATCCGCCTCATTTGCTTTTGCTTCCCCAGATAAAATTCCCTGTCTGGCTGCATGATTAAAAATCTAGGCAGGAAGACACGAGTCTGAAATGTGATCTTATCCCAATATAAGCAGTAGAAGAAATCTTCTGAAACTTCTTCTCTCTTTGCTTTTTGACCCTACTTTTCATCCATCAAAATTCCTTCTCAACTACTTTGGGATTTGGGTTGGTAGTTCAGGTGTTATTCCATATCTTCAGATGCTAATCAGCTGTTTTCATT
>JAVLVB010001034.1:1377441-1404142 GCA_032876305.1 Orestias chungarensis | reverse complement strand
TATTTAATGAGTGATCTTACATTGTTGTATGAAGAAACCACAGCATTTTCTGGTTACCGACAATTACCAATAAGTTGTAACCCTTTCAAACTAATTTTTAAAATTCCTCCTTCCTCCATCCTTCAACTATCAATAGTTTATGAGTTCTCATTCTTTCATATTTTGCTTGGTAGGTAGTTGAATAGTATCACCAATGTGAGTTTATTGACACAAGTCTTTCAATTATAAGGTTGAATTCCTTGATAATAAACTGTTGCTCATTGAGAGACAGATCATTATTCCTTACATGTGTAGCATCTTGATGTTCATTGCCAGTGCTAAATGCATTTCTTTAATCTGTTATTACATAAGTACATAAGCCTTAAACGGCTGGAATTCATGAACCATAACTGAGACTGAAATATTTTGGGTATTATTTATTATATTCTGATTATCAAGTAGTTGCCCGAATTGGTCATTTTAATTTGAATTACCAGTTTCGTTACAATCTATCCTCAGACTTTATTCACAGATATTAATTGCCAATAATAGACCTCTTCCATGACACTGCAGAAAAGAATAATCCTCTACAGCATTATGTTGATGTTGTGTTTAGGGAGCTGTGTACTGTTTTACTTTTTTTGTTTCGCTTTTTTTCCAGTGTTTTTTTATTTAGATAGACACCCTCACCTTGATTTGGTAAAGGTTGGACCATGCTCGTTACATTTTTCTATTTGATAGAGTGTGCAAGATGGTTTTTGTTCTCTAATAATCTCTAACAAATGTCTGAATAAATCGCAAAGCCACTCGATTCGTTGTGAAATGACATTTAGGTATGCGTGCAGGTGCTCTCGAATTACTAATAATTTCACTGGACTTATTTTGTGAACAGATAGCCACTCGGAAAAGACAATCCTTTATCTTTCCCTATTTTTCTATTTGAATAAACTTTATACATGGTTTGACAATAAAGCACTTGATCTCGTAAAAGAAAACATTTAAAATGGTAATATGAACTTTTTATAAGTAGGGTAATTATTAGCCCTATGTAACCTCAGAATCTTTCATAATTCAGACTCTTTGTAACATTAGATGTGGGAATATCTATTATTGCCTGGACTTTTCAGTTTAATAGGAGAAATTCTTGAGAAAATGATGACAAACTGTGAAAAAAAAGCAGCTGTTTACATTCTCCTCTGGAACAACTCGAGGGTCTGTTTTTCATCCCAGAGACAAAAGTCATCCTATCTTTTTGGTGTAAACCCACCCAGTACAACTATATACTTAGGAGACAGACCTCAAACCTCATGCAGACTTTATCAGACAGAGCTGTGGCGGGTTTTGATTGAAGATTTAAAACTTTTTATATTTAGATCTTTTTTACCCCCCCTCTTCCATCCTTCACTCCAAGCTGTGATTAGTTTAAACCATGCTGACAGTAGGACTTTGGATCATGTACACTGTAAATAACAATTCTGACATCCAAGACAAGAATATTAGCGAATACAACGTTTAAGATAGGTTGCAGATTGATAGGAACGGAGAGAAAACAGGATCAGATATATTAAAAAAGAGAGGGTGACAGAAAATAAGGATACGGAAAATGGATAAATGGGGGGTGGGGGGAGAAAAGGGGAAACATGGAGCAAGAGACATGAGGGAGAGAGGGAGTGGAGGATGAAAAAAAGACAGAATTATAAAACTTGGGAACTGTGTGAAATTCAGCAGGCGGAGCAGAGTGATGCAAAAGGGTGGGATGGAATTTGCTCAAAAGTAAGAGCCAAGGCAAATGTGCAGCTGTCAAGGACTTTTGTTCTCCCTAAAAACATTTTTACATCTTTGCAAAATTTGTTTGAACACACAGGTGAATGTAAATGTGACTATGTAAGAAAATGATTTTTTTTTAAAGAATGCTCAGGGAGGGCTGCAGGATCAAAGAAAAAACCAGAGGCAGAGAATATGAGTGAGAATCAGTGCATTTTGGTCACATATGGAACAAACTAGCAGACAACCATAAGGGGTTGGGAAGGGGAATTATGCACTTAGATGTCCACACAACAGAGGAGAAATGACAGATAAACAGGAAGAATTAATAGTTTTACTCTGTGCACCATGTATCCCTCACCCTCCCTATGGACCCACAGCCTGCACACATGTCAGCGCACCAGAGCGCATATGTTTCTACTGTGATAGGCTGTGGGGAAATATAGGAAAGCCGTATCTGTGTGTGCATTGGGAGGGAGCAGAGGAAAAAAAGAGGAGGAGTAATATCAGCGCAGCAGCCTTTCTAACAAATCAGCTTCACCTTTTCTTAGCTCGAGGACTTGCAGTCACATCCCAAGACCTCGCCTTGAACTTACCTTCTCTTTCCACATTACCTCTTCTTCTCTATACTATCTGCAAGACCTCGGATCATAAGCAGCTGTGTTGCACCGTTGTTTTCTCAAATAAACAGTTACCTAACCATGTTTCTTTTATCATCAAAAAACTACTTAGCTGTAAATTCTGAAACAAAGGAAAGAACTGTGGTAAGATTTTAAAAGAGATTGAATAAATTAATTCATCCCATCGCTTCCACATGCCCCACATATTGCGATGGAGTTTCCGGATTGAAAAGGAAAAGCTGAAAATCGGTTTGGTCGAACAGACTCTCGAGTTGCTTATCAGGATTCTCAAATCTGTAGTTTTTTTTGTGACTTTTATCACATATGATACATTGTTTTCCCATGGGACATTCATTGGAAATCTTGTGTAAGTGGGATTTAGACTGACAAGTGTATTCAAAATGTTTGTGTGGGACAGTGGATGGAAGCTGGAGCATGAGGAGAAAACCCTCTCTTACACTGCTAAACATACAAATTCTTACAAGTCTTATTCAAACTGATAACCCTGTTGATGCAAGAAAAGGGGGCATTAAAAACACATGTACCTTGAATATCTGCCACAATCTATTTTGTCTATGTAGGGGAAACAATGTTACTTTAGGTTCCTGCAGTAGTTGAACTCATTAGGACATTAGTGATGTAACTCATAGGCTAACTTGAATATTTGTTATGTGATTTGATGTTTTAATTTTTGTTAATCATTTAATATTTGACCACATTTGCCTTTTCTTATGAGAAAACTAGAGATAATTTATAGAAAAAAACAAATAGAGAGAAGAGTTTCTCATGTTAAAGCACAAAAACAAGACTTGATAAAACAAAACACGGTTTTCAGTTTGAGAATTTTCGTTAAAGTTTCACAATAAAGAAAGCTTACATTAATTTTAATATATTTTCAGATGTTACTTTGAATGCTTTGCGACCAAAACTTTTAGTACCACAGCTGTTGTTGAATGGCTACATCTCAACATGCTTTACTTTTAATTTGTTATTAGGTGGCTATTAAACTTCAGTACAAAGAACTGATGTTTATTATTTCAAATCATGCTTAGCGCAAAACATTTTTGTCATGTATTTCTTTGTTGGGAGTTGGGACAATGGCTTTAGGCAATAAATCTATGCTGTTATTTCCATTTAAATGGTGAGGATAATGCATTTATGGGTTGAGCAGCAGAGTTGAATATGTTTTGACAACTCAGTGCAATCATCCCATGGTTTTTGCTCGTGCATGGAAGTAAAGCAGGTGAGAAAAACAAACATCCTACAAACCAACAGTTTTGTTTAATTTTGTTTAAGCAAAATGTTGATTATGCTGTAACCTAATATTGTGGTATGCCACGAACATGTTTTCAGTACTATGACGATGTCAGCTCCACCTGCTAAATGCTTGCTAAATGACAGTCGCACCTATTTTCAATCATTTCACCAATAAATGTTTAAATTCTTCTAGAGACATCCATCGTGGCTTTACTTACTCCAACACACATGGCAAGGGCAGAAACTGCATGATACAATATGTGAAAAACAGTGCTTAAAAAATCAAGTAATTAAATAATGTTTTATTTGTTAGGTTTGCTTGCATATTTCATATGGAGAGGGATCCATCCAAAGCCAGAGTTCAGATCTTGGATTGTAGATCTTAAAAAAAGAATAAAGCAGCAATTAGTGGAATGTGCTTAAGATTTATGATTTGTTTCTAATCTACATTTAGATATAAATCATAAATATAGCTGTGAATGAATGAATTCCTCAGAAATGGGAAATACTAACCAACAAAATACATGGTATATTTTTTTTAATAAAATGTTGACTCAGGTTTAAGTTCAGAATGAAAGACTGTCTTTTATGTGAATAATCATTCTTGTACAAACATAGGAGTTAGTGATGAGGTATAGTAAAAAAAAAAGAAGAAAAAAGGCCTTAACACTACATTTGACACCTCACGTGTTTTCAGGCAATCTTAACTCTGGTGTAAACGACTAGTGATATATAACACAAGTGTGATATGAAATGTATATGATGTTCATCAAAATAAAGCAGAAAATTACAATAAAGAACTAGTTAGTTAATTTTTTTAAATGCGTAATTTAAATTTCTTAATTTGTGGTAATTTTGTCACACAAATACTTAGATAGACTTGTACTTCAAGGCAACAAAGAAACTCTGATTGCTAATTAATGACAAATTCATAATATATTAAGACCCTTAAATGAAAAAAATATAAAAAACATATACTTGGTAACATGGTGTAGATGAGTTATTCGGTAAAAGATGGATCTAGTTTTTGCTCTTAAATCTGCCGGTGTGCTTAATATCCAGTTTTGTACTACTCAGGTTTCACGCCTCACTAATCGGAGGTTGGACATGCTGGTGCAACTTTGGATAGAAAGATTACTCAGCTGGGTTTAGCCTGACACTCCTGGAGGTAGTGGTGGAAAAAGTGGATTTACGTGCCATAATAGACTCAGTGACCTCGTACTTTCTTGTAGTCATTTCCATGTAATGAAGATCATCAGATTCCAATTTCTGCCTCAACAGCATCATTTCTACTTCTACCAGTTTGTAAAGTCAAAGCCTCACGCTGTTGCAATTTGTTGGTCGCTTGTTTGTTTCCCTTTACTAGACACAAAGTAGAGGGTCATTTGGCTACATTTGAAACTGGAATCTATTATATTTCCTAGGTTAAGTTGGAAAACAAACCAGAAACATCATTAAAATTTAATTTATTAACTATTTGGATGTTACATAGGAAGCATAAAAAACACTTGATCCCAAAAGTTTAAAACTATGAAGGAAGGCAAAAGTGAAGTCTTTGTATTTACTAACAACTATACAAATGTGACTTTATTAAACTATAAAATATGACTTTCTAGTCATCCTTCCTAAGAAATGAAGCATCAACACCTTATCAAACGAGTTCCTTATACAAGTGTTCACAAGTGCAATGATGCACCTAATACATAACTTTTCGGCCTTATTCATCAAACGTTAGTCTACTACACGTCCTCAATTATTGAGCAAGGAGGACTTTCATTGTGTCTGACTCAGTCACAGAAGTTATTTTCACATGTAGAGGCAATGAATTTAATTAACTATTCATGCATCTTCCAAGCTCAAATCTTAGCCCTACCTAACCTGAGATAAAGACTGCCCCAAGGTCTCCATGGATTATTCTACCACTACTGGATTGTTTAAAATTTGGAAAACATCAGTTCAACTTCAATACTATCAAAACTTTACTTCTCTTTTTTTCCAGCCAATATATCTGTTGTTTTCAAGTTTTCTCACAATAACAATGAGAGGTTTCTGGACCTTTAGTATCAGTTTCACGCTTGCTATCTCTGGCTGTAGGAACTTGGCCTTTAGAGTAACAAGGAATCATGGATTAAACCTTCTCACGCTCTAAAACCTAGTTTTTATTTTTATTTTTTTGCATGTCCTGTTTCAAGTATTAAATGCCACTGCTCGTACTATTAACTCCTTGTCCCACTGCTTTCCATTGTCCTCCACCCCTCAATGCCAAATAAAATGCCAGGGGTTCTGTTTTAAAGTCTAACAGAAACATTTTGAAATTGTATTGCAGCCTTAAAAATGTACAGCTTTGCTTAAACTGAGACTTAATTTGGAGGTGTGGGTTACTTCATCCTAGCTGGAAACACTGTTCTTATACTGATCTCTAAAAACAGTAAAGCCTTTTGTTGAAAGGAAACCACATGTGCCTGAGGCCTGTGTGGTTATTTCTCTATCAAGATTGTATGAAAACCAAGCCCTGCAGTTCACCATCAGGGATATGCCCCCCACAATGTCCCTAGCCTCAAAGGACCAAGCTTTATAGTAAATCCATTAATACATAAATCCATCCATTCATCAGTCCTTGGGCAAACAATGTAAAAATTGATGAATTGGCTATATTCCGTTGAGATCTCCATTGCCAAAACATCTTCAGTTCTCTCTCCTATATATTTTCCAGTTAAGTTTGACATGGTAAATAGATTTTTGTTGTTGTTGAAAATCTATCCTTTAAAAAGTTGGACATCATATTTTAAATCCTCTCAGCCATGTGCAAAACTGTACTCAGATTTGTACACAGTTTTTTAAAATTATTTCTCTCAGTTTATCACTTCTACACTTTTTATTTCACGTTTCAAGTTCACACACAGTTTGCCACTGTAGGTTTTAACAAGTTCCTGGGTGTACATTTTTCTCAGTGGGTTATACAGCCTAATAACTACCAGCAGCTACTTTTGGAGAAGACAAACTTCCAACCTTCCTGCCCTTCTCCTTTTCTCTGGGCCTCCAACTCTTCTTGTAATTTTCTCAAGAACGTGGAAAGCGCTACCTCACCCTTTCTATAAATCCCCCCCCAAAAACAGTTGAAACGTTTCCAGTCTTTCATTTGTTAAACTGCAGTACTTGGCAGAAAATGCTAAAAATGTGTGCTTTTTTTTTGTGTGTGTATATGTGTGTGATTCAGTTTGCTCATCCCCTGGGACACTTCCACTTTATATTTTATGTCAAGCAGAATTGGCTGATTTCAGATTTAAAGCCTGGGGAAAGACGGTTGAAAATTATGTTACATTGTCAAGTTGGGGCGCTGCAAACTCTCAGTTACATACACAAACATACAGGACACATATACGGCCATCTAATGTCTGCTTGGAAGGTGATGCAGTCCTCACATCAAAACAAAAATGGAAAACAGAATGGAAAGAGGGAAGCAGGAATATGAATGGAAGGGGAAAACTGAGGAGGAGCTCAACATGACAGGCATGGAAAATAGAAACCCGGAGATGACGGTCCAAAAACATTAGCTCCGGGGTAAGCCTTACTGGAGCACAGCACACATGCCCTGCGAGTATAGCACGCATCGCTGATGCCCCCTTCAAAGGGCAAAGCTCAGGCAGGCCAGAAACAGTCCAGACACGCTGTTCCCATCTCAAAATCCAGTCCTTGTGTTCATCCTGGCCACTCTACATTACTTTTAAGTTTATCTTTATCTATCCGGTTTATCGCTTTGTCTACGCTGGACGGCATCATTCTTAAAACCATCTGTATGGCCTCTAGCTTTAAACACCTTACAGACCTATTTTTCACTATTCAACTGAATTATTTTGTTATCTTTTGAAAGAAAATGTTAGCCTTCTTTGGACTTGACTTTAAGGGCTTTTTTCCCCCAAAGTTTATACTCTCTTACAGTAGATTAATTGGATAGAGTAAAAGAAAAATCTTATTTAAAATCAAGAACTACAGGATGAAAGATGACATTCTGCTTATACCAGACAGATATAACAAGCAAGTTATTTGCCATTTTAATAGCATAACATATTTTACGACAACGTGTATATATTATGCAACCCAGAGTTATATCTTTAAAAAGAAAAAGAAAAAGATTTATTTTTATGAAAGTAAGCTAGGAAGTAAGAGAGATCTGAGAAAGTTTGCATTGACAAAAGGTTTCACATCCCATTTCATATGGCAAAGGCTATGAAGGTGTTTTATGTCATATTCACTGCTATTATCTTTGGAATTTTGCCACAAGTATACGCTGCCTCAAGGTCGGTCTGGTGGCCAAGTGAGATCCTATTTTCCATAACGCATTTTCCCCATAAGTCATTTTTTACTTAAGCAACACCCATAAAACATTAAAAAGACATAACCTCCTACTTCAAAAAAGGCTTGTAAAACGTTGCTATATTGTCTTCGTAAGACGTCAGTTTTAGAAGTGTAAGCAGAACTTCAGCAACAGTTAGAAGTAAACAGTAAAGCTTTAACATATACTTCATTGATCTTATTCACATAATTCCGCATTTAAACTATAAAGATATATAAACACCTCTTTGAACACAAGAATTTTATCTCAACTTGCTTGGTGTGTAGAGTAAACATCAATGATTTCATAATAACAGACATTTAAAATGAAATAGTATGTTAAAAAAAAGAGATGCCTTTTAATCTTAACAGTATTTGAATTTCAATAGGTTTCTCCACTGAAGCCAGAAAACATTCTGGGATCACTCAAGACAGACTAGTCGTATATAGGACTGTAAAACAGTTTGTATTGCTTCTCTAAAGTAATAGAGGTGAATGCATTTATTTGAGAAAGTAAGCTGTAAACAGGTATTAGTGAATTTAAAAAGCCCTGGAGTAAATGAGATATTGTGTCATTTCCAGTCAATGGAGCTGGATCTGAACTCAACTGCTAGACACCAAGGAGACAGTAACAGAATTTTCCACTGAAAACCACAAACAGAAATTTGTCTCCGGATTGTTCCCATTAGAAATTACATTGAGGCTTTATGTCTTGTTTATGGAGTAAGTTACCTACTTCTGAGCACGTCTGTTTAAGTCTGGGATGGGGAGAGGGGAAAATCTTATAGACTCTGCCTTTTGTGGCGTAGTCCACAGGAGCGCGTCATACGGCACATTAAAAAACAGGGTTTTTCCCACATAAAGCGATGTTGTACCACTCAGATCATGACCTGCGCCTGTCTGCATTTTTACACCCTTGTTTCTGCTCATCTGTGTTTTTACAGAGAAGGGTGCCCCCCTCTTAAACTTAGAGCCCCCAAGATATTCTTACCTCATCTTGTTCTCTATCCCTTCCCTCATCTTTCCATTGAAAAGGACCCTCTTCTTGTTATTTTTCCAAGTCACCATCACACATCTGGATTTCAACTGCAGACTATTACATGGTAACAGCTCCAGCTTTTATGGGCTTAGCAAGAGTAGTGGCAAGTAACAGCCATAAAATGACAGACATCCAGAAAATTGCCTAAGTGAAACAGACACATCATGAATGAGACAGTTGTGCCCTTGTGTTCCTTTCATGGACTCTTTTATTGAAACACAAAAAGAAGGATGTTCAAATATTATTTAAAACAGTAAGATGGGATTTCAATTTCCAGACATTGTGTTTATCAAAATCAATATGCACTTTGGCATCAAGATTTTCCATAAGAGTGCTGCCAAGCCACTCTAAGATGTTTGTAATGAATGTGACACATGGAAATTGTATCAAACACAACTGTTCAAGGGGACTATTAAAAAGATTTAAAACGTTAGCATTGTATATGTTTGTGCACGTGTGTTAGCGTGTGGTTGTGTATTTAAGCAGTGATTCTTGAATAAACAAGCATTTTTCTGAGAAATGCCTTTGGTTTTTCTGGAAACATACAGAATGCAGCAGTAATGCATAACTACTGGGTTTAAATTGAGTTTTCATTAAGTGTCAATGGTCCTCCACCTGGCTGCTCATGGGTCTTTTTAATGCTTATTCATGCACACTGTCTCTGAAATCTTCTAATGCAGCAGAAAAGAGAACTGAGGAGAGCAGGATTTCTCCCTCGAGCTGAATCACTAGAGGCAAATATTTTAAGTGTGTGGAGTTGGATGCCTTTGGAATTCAGATACACCTGATTTTTGTATAAGACATGCAGGTAAGTAGTTTGGAGGTGTACTGCTTTTTGAGGTTAAAAAGTTAAAATATTAAGTTATGTTGAAATTCATCAATTTGTAATTAGTTTGAAAAAAGTGTATATTCTTGGTTTTAAGAAATCGCTTCAGAGTGAGCTGTCTTTTCCGTGGTCTTGAGAAACCGTGTCGTAGTGAGCACTCACTTCGTTAGCAGCAGCTATGTAACCTGTTCCATTTGTTTTTCATCTGTTACATGCTCAGAACAGCACGTACAGCTAAGCAGTCAGCTAAAGTTATATTGTTTGGCCTTGGAAACTATTTATCTGTATGTATTATAAGTTTATCTGTAAGTATTATAAGTTTACTCCGCTAACGTTAGCTCATGCTTATATTCTAATTTGTGCTAACATGCTAACTTTTCCGAATTCGTTTATTTATGGAAGCTAACTGAAATTTACTTATATACTTATTTTATGCTTACTCATACTGTGATTCCAGTGAGTAAAGTATGCTTTATTTCTGTATTCTTCAGTTTTACGGTTTTGTGGAATGAGGATTTCATTAAAGGACAAGAAACGTCATGCCATGTGGTTTTTTGAAGGGCTTCTAGCAAACCATTATCTGGCTGTTTAGCTTTGCATCAACACTTGCACTGCAAGGGCAGCACAGTAAATACATAACACACAGCAGGGACAAGCAGTAAACACAATATTCAGCAAGATGAGTCTGCGCTCAGACAGAAAATATCTCAAAGACCATACCACTACACATCAAGAAGTAGCTGGTAATGAACAGCTAACAGTGACTGTAGATCAAGCTACCAAGAAAAGGTGACTCATCAACCACATGATGTTAAGTGTCGGTCTTCTAGAGCATCCAGTAGTTACGCATCAACAATGTCTTCAACCACAAAAGCCTACGCCAAGGCAAAAGCTGCACAGGCTGCGTTAGCCTTCGCTGCTAAAGAGGTTATGAAGCAGAAAGCCGAACTGGAAGCAAACCTGCTGAAGCAAAAGGCTGGCTTCAACGCTGATTTCCATATCCTCCAGAGTCAAAAAGCTGCTGCTGCAGCTGAGGCAGAGGTTGAAAGTGGGGAGCACAGCCGGTTTACAAAAATTTAAGGAAAGCCCCTCAGCGCGCTTGGACGTACTGTTGAGTATGTACGTCAACACTCAGACATGTTCATACAGGGACTGTCTTTCGAACCTGTCGTCGTGGCAGCACATGGAACAAAATTAAATGAACATGAAACACCGGACACTAAGCCAAGAGTTTCTCACGACACAAATAACCAAACAAGACAGTACACACAAGAGACTGATGGCGCCCGAGAATTCGCTCGATATATCATCAGAAAATAAATGATTATTGCTGCCCTTCTTCAATTTGATGACAAACCAGAACATTATTATTGGTTGTGGAAGGGTTCCTTTTCAAGCTCCACAAAAGACTTGAACCTTTTAGCCAGGGAAGAATTAGACTTGTTAACCAAATGGCTGAGAGCTGAATCGTCCGAACAGGCAAAGATAATTTTCGCAGTCCGATCAGTGTCCAATACATAGAAACCCCACCCACTGAAAAAGTGCAAGCTCTTCAGAAATAAAACTCTAGAAGAGTGCAAGTCATACCTCAGAGAGAATCAAATCTGCTAAATATGCTTTTGGTCTACTCACCACATGGCCAAAGAGTGAAACTGACGACAAAGGTGAAAGCGAGGAGCAGAGTGAAAGCCCACCTTCTTCAGTCACCTCCACATGTATAGAGGTTTGTGGGAATGCAAACGGTGCACGCTCTTGTTCCAAGATCTGCTTGGTGAAAGCATATCCTGAAGGGAGAAAGAAGAAGGCAATCAACATGTATGCAGTGCTAGATGAACAAAGTAATAAATCCCTCGCCAAGACAGAGTTCTTCAGTCTCTTTGGAGTAAAGACTAGCTCCGTCCCGTACACTCTCAAAACCTGTGCTGGGAGGTTAGAGACGTCTGGCAGGAGAGCGAGAGAGAGAGAATGTGACATGATGTCTGACAACAGGTCGGAAATCCCGTCCCCAGAGCTCGCACACCATCACCCCCACCCATGGTCAGTTGCTGATAAAATCACACCCGTGGACCACAATGCACCAATCCTCTTGCTCTTAGGGAGAGACATCCTAAGAGTACACAAGGTATGTGAGCAGACCCCATAAGGCGCCGTACGCTCAGAGGTTAGACCTAGGCTGGTTTCATTGTGGGAGATGTGTGCTCAGGCTCAGCTCATAACCCATCAGAGGTGAACGTCTACAGAACAAATGTCATGAACAATGGCCGCACGTCCTTCCTACAGCCATGTTCAAACAGTATCTATGTGAAGGAAGACTACAGTGGCATGGCTCCGCATCACAGCACGAACCTACCAGCAGGTGACGTAAACACAAGGCTCCATGTGGACACAGAAAGCTTGGGCGCTTCTGTGTTTGACAGGTCCAGGGACGACAACAAGCTAGCGCTGTCCATAGAAGACAAAGCCTTCCTAGCTATCATGGACGCAGAAGTCTATCAAAATGAAGAGAATAGCTGGGTGGCTCCTTTACCATTCCGTGCTCCCAAGCAATGCTTTCCAAGCAACAGGGAGCAAGCCTTAAAACTCTTCTGTTCACTTCGGCGAACCCTGGTGAAAAAGCAAGAAACAAAAGAGCATAACATCGAGTTCATGCAGAAAATGCTGGACAATAACCAAGCCGAGCTTCATCCAGCTCTGATCAGGGATAAAGAACACTGGTATTTACCAACCTTTGGTGTGTATAACCCCAAGAAACCTACCCAGGTACGCGTTGTTTTCGACTCAAGCACCGAGTGTGATGGAACCTCACTCAACAATGTCCTCCTAAGAGGACCGGATTTGAACAACACTCTGCTGTGAGTTCTTCTGTGCTTCCGTAAAGAGGCTATTACAGCAGACGTGATGCAAATGTTTTATTGTTTTGTCGTCCGAGAAAAGGATAGAGATTATCTTAGGTACCTCTGGTATGAAGACAATGACATTGTCAGAAATGTGACTGAGTACAGGATCAATGTCCATGTTTTTGGAAGCAGCCCTTCACCTGTTCTGGCCATGTACTGTATGAGACAAGCTGCGCAGAAAGGTGAACAAGAACATGGTGCCATTGCAAGACGGTTAGTTGAGAGAGAGTTTTACGTCGATGATGGTCTCGCGTCTGTTGCCACACCTGAAGAGGCGATAGATGTCCTCACATGAACCAGAGAAGTGTTGACAGAATCCAATCAGCAACAGCACAAGCTGGCTTCGAACAGTAGCCAGATTATGGAAGGGTTTCCAGTTGAGGACCTAGCCAAAGATCTGAAGGATCTGGATCTCTGGGTGGACCTGCTACCTGTGCAGAGTAGTCTTTGTCTCTCCTGGAACTTGGAATCAGAAAGCTTTACTTACCTAGTGTCAGGCGAAGAAAAGCCATACACGCAAAGAGGTGTGTTGTCTACGGTCAACAGTCTGTATGACGCCTTGGGCTTTGTAGAGCCTATTACAATGCAATGAAAGCGCTTCTCCGGGTGTTGTCTTCTGAGCAGAGTGAGTGGGAGGCTCCTCTTTTCCCACAAATGGAGGCAGAGTTGAACTCATGGAGAGTTTTCTTTGAAAGCTCTAGAAGATTTGCACATAAAGAGGTGCTACATACCAAAAGAACTCTGCATCTTCTCAGTAGAGTAGAGTTCTAAGTAGCCATAGCAGCAGTGGCGTACCTGAGAGCTGCAGACGCCGAAGGACAACATAACGTCGGGTTTGTAATGGGGAAGTCCAAGTTGGCTCCTCGCCCGCTCACACCATTCGTCATTTGGAGCTCTGCACAGCTGTGCTGGCTGTTGAGGTGTACAAGCTAATCATTGATGAGATGGATATGAAAGTGGACATTGTCAAGTTCTTCACTGACGGTAAGATCACTCTTGGCTACATTCACAACTCTGCAAGAAGGTTTTAGCGCTATGTCTCCAACCGGGTAACTCGGATCAGACAATCTACACACCCCAGTCAGTGGTACTATGTGCCGACGGATCTGAATCCTGCAGATCATGCGACCAGGTTCATGCTAGCTCACCAACTCCAACACAGGAGCTGGCTGACAGTTCCAGCTTTTCTCTATCAAGACAAAGCAGCAGAGATAACCAAATCAAGTGTATTCGCCCTCATCGAGCCTGAAGTGGATGATGAGATTCGACCGGAGGCTACAATCCTGGCAACCCAAGCATCGGAGTCTCAGTTAGGCTCTCAACACTTTGAGAGATGGTCAAGCTGGAGAACACTCTATCACACCATAGCCAGACTTGTTCACGTTGCAGCATCCTACAGAAAGAAAGAAAAACCAGTCAAGGGTTAAAAGAAAGGATGGAAGTGTTTTGGAGATGCATCTACCATGAGTGAGCTTCTACAAGCTAAAGCTGTGATCATTCGCTCTGTTCAGTAAAGTGTGGTTGTTGACGAAGATGGTCTACTTCATGTCGGAGGTCGTCTTGCTTATGCTGATTTGTCAAAGGAAGAAAAACATCCATTGATTATTCCTCACACCCATCACATTGCCACGCTTCTTGTGAGACACTTTCACAAAGACGTAGCTCATCAAGGGACATACATTACAGAAGGAACCATTAGATCGGCTGGATACTGGATAATTGGGAGCAAGTATTTAGTATCGTCAGTCATTTAAAAGTGCGTTACCTGTCACAGGCTACAAGGATGGTTGGAGAATCAGAAGATGGCCGACCTGCCTGCCGACCGACTCACTCCTGAGCCTCCATTCACCACAGTTGGCCTCGATGTCTTTGGTCCGTGGTCCGTCATGACAGGTTGGACAGGAGGAGGATCTGCAGAAAGTAAATGCTGGGCTACGTGGTTTACATGCATGTCAAATAGAGCAGTGCATATCGAGCTAGTCGAAACCATGTCAACTGACAGCTTTATCAACGCTCTCCGGAGGTTTTCTGCAGTTCGTGGTCCGGCAAAACTTCAGAAGTCAGACTGAAGCACCAATTTCGTAGGCGCTTGTGGAAAATTGGGTATGAGCACAGAAGACACAACAATCTTTTCCTTGGTCTTGAGAAACCGTGTCGTAGTGAGCGCTCACTTCATTAGCAGCAATGTAACCTGCTCCGTTTCTTTTTCATCCGTTACATGCTCAGAACAGCTGACTTGAGCACACACAGCTAAGCAGTCAGCTGAATTTATATTGTTTGGCCTTGGAAAATATTTATCTGCTAGTATTATAAGTTGAGGAATAAGTATATTTTCGTATTATTATCTGCATATGTGTTTCTATGTTTATAGCTTACTCCTCTAACGTTAGCTCATGCTAATATTCTAATTCGTGCTAACATGCTAACTTTTCTAATTTTGTTTATTTATGAAGGCTAACTGAAATGTAATTATTTTATGCTTACTCATACTGTGATTCTAGTGAGTAAAGTATGCTTTATTTCTGTATTCTTCAGTTTTACGGTTTTGTGGAATGAGGACTTCATTAAAGGACAAGAAACGTCAAGCCTTGTGGTTTTTTGAAGGGCTTCTAGCGAACCGTCATCTGGCTGTCTAGCTTTGCATCGACACCTTCACTGCGAGGGCAGCACAGGAGTTCTTTGATAAAAACCAGTGTCAGATTTGACTTTTCACTTATATGAACAGGACTTTATGAGGTTACTTCGAGATGTGCTTGCTTGGCCATAAGTCTAGACAAGTAGGACAATCTCCAATAAAGGTGAATTGTATGACTAGCATGTGGTTTACTCCTAATAATTTCTGTCAAAATAGCTGTCGATGTATGTCAAAATGTTTGCACAGGAATAATCTTATTTATTGAATTAGCAGTCATGCTAGAGATTATATAACTACTGAATCTAGTTCAATCCATGGAAGTAAGATATCAAAGTTCAGTCGGGTAAGGTTTTTGCTCAAATACACGTGAGAAATATACACTTTAGATTTTAAAATCTGTATTACTCTTTTAGCAAAGACTACGATGGGGTCTAAAATCTGTTCCTAATTTAAACATCTCACTATCACCAAATGTTTCCTTTAACGGAGAGTTTAAAACAGTTCAAGTCCAAAAACTCAGTTTTAATGTCTTAGTCACAGAAGTAACTGAGCTAAGGGCATCATGACCAGTCGAAGGGGGAAAAAAACATGACCGCATTTTGCTTGACTCAGATCTCTCCAGCCTTTCCTGAACATCTAGCAGCACTCTTCTCATAGACAGTTTCAACAAAGCACAGATTAAAGGCCTCTTACTGTGGACCATTTTTGGCAATCTCACAGTTTACATTCCAAATCTCTTAAAAAAGCTTGTGGTTGGTTGCATTTTCTCCTAACTGATGACATTTCCAAGCTTAATTCAGACATATTCAGACATTTAGTAATGACTACTGTATAATTGAAAAGAAAAATAACTAATGGCTTTGGGTATTTCTCAGCTGCCATGTGTGCCTTCAGTTAACATTTAGGGGTAGAAAACAGCTTCACAAGGACACAAGTCAATCAAGTAGAAGCCTATACATACAACACTGATTTGCCTCTACTTTAACATTGTTTTTGCTGTATTTAGCTACATCTTTGCTACCTCTGTTTTAGAAATAGTAGATAGTTTTTTTTTTAAATGGTCAGAAATCCACTTTCTTATTTGCCTTCTTTGAATCTTAATTAATAGTAAAAACAATCTAATTTCATTTAACTGAGGTTACAAAGATAAGTGTTTGCTTCTTGTACATTATCTACAGGCCATACCTTCTTAACAGTTCCCCATATAAAATAAATTAACATATCTTACTTCTTGGGCTTCTTGAGCAGAACCCTTATCAACCATAGGTATTCCAACTTCACAAAAATATCAGGATATATGACTCTGTCTCAGTAAGTTCAGCAAAAATAAAATAAAGGTTTACTTTAACCTTTCACACATCTTGAACTTCTTTCAATTGCCTTTTTCTATGATTATCTTTAAAGAAAACCCCATCTTTAGCCCCAGCATGAAATCAAGTAATCCAGACCACTTTGTCGCAGGTTTATGTCTATGAATTGAAAGCCTCTCTACTCTATAATTACTTAAGTTAACCTTGTGTTAGTTTTTTTGTTTGTTTTTTCTGACTTTCTCAACAAAAAGGTAAAGACATCAAAAAGCAACTTTTCTTGACAGTTTTTATGCAACTTTTCTTGACAGTTTTTATGCATTGTATTGTTTATTTGCACCAAGATGACATGAATGAATTACTCACAAAACATTTCCATTGAAATTTTCTTGAAGTGGGCAATTACAAATATTATCATGAGAGTGTGATGTTGGCACATGTGAAAGCGTTCAGCAGGGATCTAAAAGTGAGCTGTACGTGAGATTTGACCATGTATCACATGCTCTTGATGAAGATAAACACAAGCATACCACCAGTACCTAACCCCCTCCCTTTTACAGATGCACACTTGACACGTTGTCATGAACTCACCAGCTTCCAGTAATAAACTATGTGCAAATCCCCAACTGGCACCTTCCCATTGCTTGAGGAGAATACTTGTCTGCATAGTGCTAATGGAAACACTTTGGAAAAATTTCCTTAGTGTAAAGTTTTTTTGAAGAGGTCGGAAACATATGAAGTGACCTTATCAATAAAACTCCTATAATTTCAGTATTGTATTTATCATGTAAAGGCATGCAAAAACATTGGTCCCGATAAGTGCTGCAAGTGCATGTTTGGCTTTTCTAATCATATCTTTTGTTTAAGAATGGCTGCCAGGATCCAGGAGCTTTTTCTGTAATTGTGAATGGCTCACTTTAGAAAACCCTTTTTAAATTAAAGTCATCACCATACTGGGTAAAAAGTCTGTCTATTTCACAAGTAAAACAATATAAATAGTGTGTTGAGTTTCGGCAGTAGAGTTTACAAACCCTATAGAAGTGCGGGGGTTGCACTTAGTTTTCCATTCTGGCTTCATCTTTGCATTTTAGAAATAATATTACAATACCAATTCCTTTATTTATATAGTAATAGTAACCTTTCAAAAAATAAAAATTTACAAACCAGTAATGACATGATAAAATGTTTTTGTTAAAAGGCAATACTCTAGTTAAATGTCTTGTCTGATTTAATCCAACATCGATAAATACAATACAATATAAGGCTAAAACCGTTCTATATCAGCTCGTTAGTTATTAGTGAAGTACTCTTAGTTATACTATTATTTAATAATAAAAACTTTATGTTGGGACTTTATTTTTTGCTATAATAGACGTGTTAGTATGTACCCCATTTACAGCCTAATGAACGCTGGAGATAGGCACATGCCTCGTCGAAGCCTTCTATCTACATGTAAGTATACAAAATGGATGAATTCAACTTTTATTGTAAAGTAATACAAATTTGTATTTTGGGGTTTTGTAACATTGAAAGGCCGGTCTTGTTATGCCCAGAGAGTGATTGGGCTCCCTTAACTGGCAGACCCCCACTTGGAGGTGGCCAGTCCTCAATAGTATTCCATCCTATCCATGCAGGATAAGACTTGTCCTTGGGTAAGATGCAGGGTATACCCTGAAGACTGTACATCATTTTATCACATAGACACACAATTAACAACGCATTAACCATCTCACTGCCAATGGCAATTCAGAGAGACCAATTGACCTAAGATGCATTTTACATGACTGTAGGGTAAAAATCTAGTACCCGGCCGTATTAATTTTCGATTTACGATATTTAGGTTATGTCCGAAATACATTTTCACTTTTGCTTGTCCCACTATAAGGGATCCTTGTTGGTCAAAGTGGTTTTGCAATGGTTTTTGCGATATGAGATTGACATACACATGGCTTCGGGACCATTTTTCCTAACTGGACTTTTCACCTGTGAACCAGAGACAGACAGATTAGGGGGAGGTAAAGCCATAACAAGATCTGCTGGTGCGACTTAAAGCAAATGATGGAACAGCACAAACCTCTGTAATTGATTCGGGGGATTAAAATCTGAGGGCAATGGCTGAGCTAGGATGTAGAGCTGATTGACTTGGCATGTATCATTCATTTACAGCAATGAAAATAAAAAAATACTCTCAAAATAAAATAATCTGAATACTTGTGGTTTGTGTTGTCACTTTGAGTCATGTAACTGACCCCATTGACTCTGTCAGCAGCTGGGGAACACATTTGTATATTAAACTCCTCTACATTACTTTCTGCTCACATGTGGCACACAGCCTCTGATCTTGGCCCACGCTGGCTCTGCTGGTTCTCAGACTCTGTTATTTTTTGTACTCTTAGGAGAGCTTAAGTCATAAATTAAACATTTCTTGCATGTTTCAATAATTAAGAACCAACAGGATATGCTAATACTGGACTAAGACTGACAAAGTGAAGTTAAAGAAATATAACATATGACAGCTTCTGCTAGGTTATTACGCCATAATGGATAAGAGAAATATGCCCATATTGCTGAATGACTGTTTAGGGAGGGGTTGTTTTAAAATATTTCACTGGTTATATCTAAGTTTCTTTTGGTTTTTTGTAGCTTTGATGAGTTCTGAGGAATCATGGTTGCCAAGCTAGATGAGAAGGGTAGATGCTGTTCGCTATAAATACAGAATTAGATGGAAAGTGAAGGTGGTAAAAGGCGCGGCATAATTTTTACTTAAATACCTAAGATTTAGTGACCTAGTAACCTCCCAGTGCCTGTCCTCATCAGCCCTGAACATGGAACAGACCCTGAATTTTTAAATTTTGGTAAAAACAAAAAACTTATTGAATTTTCACCAAAATGCGCCCATTTTAGGCCGTTATGCAGAAAGCTCCTCATTGTCCATGGTAGAAGGATTACACAGCAAACATGTGTTAATCACTTCAAAGACAATTATTAGAAATACAAATTTCAATTACACCAACCTCCCAGTATTTGCTGTAATGAGTCAGAGACACCAGTTAATAGCTAAAATCCACAAATACTTGAGAGCAACTCCAAAAATACTTTTAGTCTTTATTTGAGTAGTTCAAACCCCAAGTTAGCCTTAAAGTGCAGGTAGGTATGGTGAAAATGGGCTTAGCACTTTTACAGAAGGTAACATCTAAAGTAATTTTTATCAGAAGAGGTGCATCCTCGAATAGGTGGATACATCTCTTCTAAAGAAAAATGCATGTGCTTATACTTGGATGTAACACCAATTATACTGTTCATATTGAAGGGGATTTTAAAACACTATTGAATAAAATGGTGAAGGAAACCCCCAAATCAAGTCCTAGATACTGGACTTTGAATTTCCAGTTGATAACATGGTCAAACCAAAACACTTCTCAAAAAAGGTATTTCAAAGATAAGAAAGTATGGAAGAGAAAGTTTACCAACATCTGTGGGGCTGTTCTGTTGTCAGTACAGCGGCAAAAAGTATACGAAATGCGGACAGGAGAGAACCACCTCCAAATTATCTAACCTAATCTCAAACCAATAGACAGTTTATTAAAATGTGGGCATAACATGATGTTCCAAGATGAAGCTTCAGCAATGCTCTTTTTCTTAACATATATTGCAGTTATAAGGACAAATACATCAAAGTCAGTTCTCTGGTGAGAAACCAACCACTTTAAAACAACTTTTATAAATTCTAACAAAAATATAGGCGAGATATTCTGGAGTTTGTAAATGGTTACAGAAAGGTTACCATTGAGATGCAGTTTGCCAAGAGGTGGGTATTACTTTAGCGTGTGAACTATGATGTATTTTTTAGGTATTGGTCAAAAGGAGGATGATTAGTACAAAGTTAAAACGTTACATAAAGGACACATATTCAACTGTATTAGGATATGTACATAACTTCTTAACTGCGAGTTATCCACAGCGCCAGTACTGGATTACAAGAGCTACAGTATAAATTATTTTTATCATTGACTCTTTCAATCCTTATTCTTTTGTTCTCTCATATTAAGTGACCCTTTGCTGTCAGAGTGTAAGACGTTATTATAAGGCCCCTTGTGAAAATACATGGGTGCAGAGCGCCTTTCGTAATTAAAGTTGCCACTATAAACAGTCGACAGGGCGGAGCTGGGCACACTGGGGTGGGGACGGAGACATGGTTAGTTAATATTGTAGAGGGCAAATGCCAGCAACTACTGTATATTCTTTCTTCTGTTGCTGAAAGTGTTCATGTCAAGGAGGTTTTCACAAGATTATAATCTAAATCCAAGCGCACACAATGAGATGCAGTAAAATTACACAAAAGAAAAATGTTAATGTTAGTTAATGACTTTATGCTCACATGTTAAGGCGTACATTTCGTGTAATATACACAAAATTACTCTGGTGCAACAGCAGGAACTAAGTCTAGCAATAAATACTACACATCTTGGCAATAAATACAGGATGCTTGGCAGCTTCTAGTGATTTACAGCAACATCAAAGAGGAAGAAAAGTCTCGTTCTGTGGGGTTCACTCTCTCTAGTATAAACATGTTAAGATATACTTTTTAAAGTCTTCTCTTTAAAAGTTTAAGAATTCACTTTTACCTGTCTGTCAGTTAACATGATTTCCCAAGTAAAATGGCTTCATGTTGCTAAAACTTTTGCTTTGTTTTCACTTATCCTGCTGTAAAAGAACAATTCCAGAGTTTCAAATCATCAGTAAGCTTAATTTCCTTACAGATTGTCGTATTACATTTCTTGTCTATGTGGAACGAAACCCTCTTAAGTACACACACTCAGACATACACAGACACTACAAAACGAATTGCATGAAGGATTACTGACTCATTTCTTTTCAATGGTTTCTCCTTAAGTTGTTGTGGTTTTAATTAATCCTGTGTCTGTCAAGTGTCTACAAAACACTTACCAGTGAATTAAGAGTATAATTTAGAAGGAGAGAAATACCACTGGATCTAAAAGACAAACTCTCTAGTTCACTCTAATCAGAAATGCAATTCTTTTAGATTAGTTCAGGGAGTCTGGAACATCTAAATAATTTTCCATGTAAAGATGATTTTGCTCCTGCATCACGCTGTGATAACATATTGTTAAGGTTGGTTAAGATTACCTCCAGATAATGTGAGCGACAGGGTTATATTTGGCTCTGCTTATAAAAATCTACACTATACATATTGCAAATTAATGATACTATACATTGTATTGTCTCTTGGGGTAACTTGGAGACTGGTAAACAACTCCAGCAGTCCATGGTGTTGAACTGGAGGAGATCCTTTATTGTTTGCCGATCCATTACAGGGCGAAGATTTGTGAAATTCGACAACATGCTGCCAAAACTAAGACAAAAGGCTGGCAAGCAAAACAACAAACAAAAAAAACCCACATTTGTCCAGTTAATAAAATCATGAAGAACTCATCAGAAAAAAATTGTCAGAAACATATGAATAGAACATGGTTAACATAAAATAATAATTCCATAGTATTGAAAATAGTCGACAAGTAGAGAACATTCAAACAACTGCCAACATTCCCAAGTCCATCCAATAAGGTCCCATGAAAGAAGGCAGCAAAAAAGTCCACAGGAACTGTTGAATGTTTCAAGAAAACTACAGCAGGCTTTTGCTATTATGGACATAGAAGTCCATTAAAAAGAACATGACTGGAAAATCTTACTTTGCACAGATGTTTAAGAATAAAAAATTCACTCTTAATTAAAAACATTGAGGTCAGACTGAAGTTTGCCAAAGAAAATTAGGATGAAGACCTTAAGATAAAGAGGTGATTCTACATATTAAATATCTGAAAAACAGGGAACTGAATTTGTTTGGCATACGCTAATAAACATGTGTTTCAATTCAATTTAATTTCAGTTTCTCTGTAGCGATAAATTCAAAACAGGTCATCTAAAGACATTTCGCAAATAAATAAAAAAAATAATAATAATATCAACAATAAAAAAGTACATACAACCCAATTGAGCCTACAAAATACATGTAAAAATTACAGTGCTCTTCTTCAATTATGTCTGAACAGAAAAAAAAGCATTTTCTATAAACCTTGCCACCTGTGAGTTTAATGAAGTGGTTGTGATTGTCTGCAGAAAATATTTACCATCCCTTCTCCAAAATGTCAAATTAATAACATATCTCAAATTATGCTGAAACAATTCAGAAGAGGCAAATTATGATGCTGTAAAGGTGCAGAACCAGAGGAGGGTGAGAGTGTTGGAAGATTTACTTAAAGCAAACAGTTCAAGTAAAAATTCAACTGCAATAGTCACAACCGCAACACTGACAACTAAATGGATAACACTTGTGAAGTGTGTAAGCAGATGTTCCGCTTTTCTGGAGTAGCACAAGTTGGATCAAGCTCACAATTGTTAAGATAGGACGACTCCAGCCCTAACACAAGAGTCTGACACTTGGCAGATTAGCTTAGATAAGATAAGATAAGATAAGATAGACTTTATTGATCCCGAAGGAAATTGTTTAGCTTAACTCATTCTGCTCTCTAACAAAGTCTTACTGTCCTTTTTTGGAACCATTCCTCTCTGAATCTAACTTTTTATCAGTCACTGGCTCCTCCATACAAGTCACACAAGGCTCAACATGCATGGATCAGCATCATTTTGGGTTTAATTTAAATCATGGTCTCTGATTTGCTCATTCTTGGCAACAAGATGATTTAGTTAACATCTTTTTTTTTTAAGGAGGAAATCTGTGCCTACGTTTTGTTTTTTCCAGTGTAGCATGTTGAAGGAGATGAGCAGTAGTATGTGACGATAGGTGGAAGTTAGTCACTAAACACTTTTTCCTTGATAAGGGATTTCTTTTGTCACAATTACATAGTTAAACATAGGTTTATGGTCTTCGTTTTTGCTTTGACTTGCAGCAGTTTTCCCCACACTGGTCAAATTTGCCATGATAAAATCTAGCAACCGAGGGAGTCACACATTGAGGAATGGAAAATATCGAGTCTTGCTATGGTACGTCATGCCAAACAGGCTTTAACAAGGCATAACAACAACAGTCTGCCGATGATTTTCAGAACCAGCCCCCTCCAACTATTCTGCAATTTCTTTCACATATACAGAAATTATTAAATGGCTTCAGACAACAAGCCGTGCAGAAATGTGAGAATCTTGAAAAAAAAAAAAAACACTACAATTAGAGACATCTGGAGTTAGATTTTGTTTCACACATTTGGGGTTCAGGGGCTTGTTGTTTGTTATCAGGAAAAGAAAAAAAACTAACATCTTCGTTCACATTTGTTTTTGTTTATCTTACAGTTTTCTGCCTGTTTGGATTCCTGGTTTCTAATTTTCCTCATCTAGCACTTGGAGAAAAGATATATGTATATGTGATTAAAGTGAAGCCTTCTGCTTTAACTCTCTTCTATAATTTGCTTCCATCACATCGTGGAGGAGCAATGTTGTGACGTGAGATCCGTGAAAAATATTGGTTGGCACTGAAAGAAATGAAAACATGTAAAGTGGGACTTTGGATATGTGTAATTTGGCTTGTTTAAACTTTATACGTTTCTTAACAAAGAAGGATCGGGTTTATATACAACCATGCATAGAAGCTTCACGGCTGTGAACTGTGTTTATTGTGTCGCATTCTGAGTGTCCTTTTTCAAAGTTACTATGAAATAAAACCAACATCTTTAATGGACACTAAAATGAACCATTTGTAGAAAATCTTTAGGGCTTCTGTTAATTCAGTGGCACAGATGCTGAATATTCCTCTGTGCCATTTGTCAGGATTTACTGTATTGAGTTGAGTCTGACTGTCATATGTATCACCTTTTTTGTTTGTTTGTTTGTTTGTGTGGATATTTGAAGTTCCTGTAAGGTTACCATGGGCCAATCTGTCTATATTTTACAGTAGATTGCACAGAACAATATTTTGTGTACAACAAAAATATGCCTCTTGACTCGTACTGGACTTTCTGGCTGAACTTGTTTTGTCTGTATATTTCTGATTTCACCCTCTGTTCCTGTCATGTCATTTTGTGATTGCCTACATGTCAGATATAACCAGCTGCATGCTCATTTATCCTTTGGGAACACCCCACACTTTAAATATTGGGCAAAGTTGCATGTCCCTATTTGAAAAATAACAAAAATCAGAATGTTGCTGTATGAAATAGATATTTTTATGATTTGTTGGGTTTTGTCTAATCTGTATGACTCTTGGCTGTTGAATTTAGTTTCTAGCATTTTTAGCTATGGCTGCCTTTTGATAAGTTGAGAATCAGCCCATCTGTCTTGTAGCTGTTTATTTCAGTGAGTCAGTGAAAATGTCTAATGTAGTATCCCTGGTTTTTAAATTTTGATGTGCAGAATTTTCCATAATGACTAGACTGTGTTTTCTTTTGGCAGCTTTTATTTTCTTTACAAATAGGAGCTGTTGGCAAAGAGGGACTTCAGAGCGATTTTATTTGACATTGTGAAAATGACACTGAGTTACTTCAGGACTGGATGTCAGTAAGGGTTATGAACACTGCTAAATCTTACAGTGATATTAAATCCAGCTCTGACACTATGTCAGTATTTACAAAATCCGGTTCTCTGATCAACAGTTTCCTGTTTCTGACACTGGGTCTTCTCTTTTTGTCCCAAAGGGAGTTTTTTGATGAAAGATCAAATAGAAATGAAACATAACCAGCAGTATTTCAGCGTTTGATCAGTCATGAAGTTTTGATTAAAGGCAAATTCAAATACAGATAATCTTAGAAAAAAGAATAGATTTTAAAAAAAGCGCCTTATCTTCATTCCTATAGCTGATTGCTGATTGTATATCTTAATGTTTAAAGACATGACATTATAATTATATTCCTAATGTAATACTCATTTCAAGATAGACTTTTGATGAACTATTATGGGGATTTAGTTCTTGCGTCATTCAACCTTTCTTATAAACTGAATAGAAAATAGTGCAAAGTCATGACAGGGTTCTAAACGTGGACGTCGGTTTCATGTGCGGTACCTTTTCTGCATTTTTAATAGAACATTCAAAACAACTGCCAACACGTCCAGATCTGCCCATCCAAGCAAGTCTATCGTAAAAGCGGGTACGCTAAAAGAAGTGTACAACAAAAAAAAATCTTAAATGTCCTCACTGGTCCTGCAGGATGCTCCTGGTAGTGATAGTGCAAGCCTTTACAAAAAGAATGGGTGTGAAGAAGAATGTAGGTATTTGCAGGTACTTAGACAGCAGAATAGAGGACATGTTTATGTAATCGCAATGAAAAAGACACTTCAAACCAGCTACGACCAGTCGTGGTTCAGGGATGCTTTGTTGCAACAGGACCTGCCCAGTTCAGGATCATAGAATTAACCATGAATTCTCAGCGCATACCTGAGGAAAATATTAAGCCCTTTGTAAATAAATTAAAGCCTAAACAGAACATGAAATCCCCCAGAAACAGACTAAGAAGGAAGACTTATGAAGTCTTTTGTTTAGTCTAAGTCCAGATCTTGATCTCACTGGGATGCTTGGAGGTGATTTGAAACAGGCAGCAAATAAAGTAACATGCCAAAGCTCCCATAGCTGTAAGTGAGTAAAAAAAGTTTGCCCAAACTGTTAACAAAAAAGTTTATTTTAGAAAATGTTAATCAAGGGAACATAGGGCAAAAACTTTGTGTTTTACCGAATTATACTGACTATTAATTTTTAAGATGTGCTTAATTGTTAGCACGATGAACTGTAAGATCGATTTTTGAACATGGGTAATTTCCTTTTATGTGATTGGACCGAAATGGGGGCTGCACAGTGGCACAGTGGGTAGCACTGTTGCCATGCAGCAAGAATCAAGAATCAAGAATCAAGAATCAAGAATCAGTTTATTTATATAGCGCCAATTTACAACAGGTGTCGTCTCAAGGCACTTTACAAAAAATAAATTAAAATCAAGGATACATTCTAACAAATCAATTTGAAAAAGTTTCCAATCTAAGGAACCCCAGCAGATTGCATCGAGTCATTGACTTGCAGCATTCACTC
>JAVLVB010001034.1:1346511-1375171 GCA_032876305.1 Orestias chungarensis | reverse complement strand
TGGATTGGGGCAAAGGGGGTATGAGGGCACCCACAATATAAATGCTGCATATTATATGTATGAAAACGAATTAAAGACATGAAAGACTTTTATATTGTGCAAATTTTGATTTTCCACCCACCATCTAAAAGAAAAAAAAACAGTCCTGATATGTAGGTGGATTTTGCGAGATTTCTGCAATCAAATGTATTTCTTGTGGACTTTTCGCATTCTTTTTGCAATGAAGAAACAATGATAAAGATTTTTTTTTTCTGTGGTGCACTTCAAGGAAAGTTCAGTGCTGCTCCCGATTTGTTCTCTCCCTAAACAGATGGAAAGGATGGGTACAGTTTTCAGAGGAGGGAGGGGCTCTAGCTTCTCCATTGGTCGGGCGAGCGGCTTTAAGGGCCTCAACATCCAAAATGTTGGGCTACCTTCTATCCTCTTAATAATTGTTATATAACCGAGCCAACAAATATTTATGGATATTATTAGGATTTTCTTCAAATAAGACTCAACATCATAATTCTCTCTGCGGGGTCAGAGGTCGAGAAGTCTGGCTTGGGTCTGGCCTATATTCATTATAATCATCATTGCTGGTGGTCTGGTGCTATGTTCCGACACATGCTTTTTGAGCTGAACAGGTGGCTTCTTGTGTATGTTGTCAACAGAAAGTGTCCAAGTGTGCTGAGTTTGTGAATATCAAAACGACCACTTTAGGACCTGTTAACACTGGTTGTCTGAGAGTTCTGCTGGTTGTTTAAATGGTATATCAGTGTGAGCTGATTATATTTTGATGTAGCACGGGTCATATTAGGATAACTGAATTTGAGTAGGTTTCTTTGGACCGCAGATGACCTAGTGCTGTATTTTGAGGCTCTAGGCTGGATAAAATTTTTAAAAAACGTGAAGATGACATATGCCTGTAAATACTTTACTGAGTTGTAATACCATACGTCCTACTTGGAAAACTTGTTTATCTTCTCCATTAAAGGTTTTACTGTCATTCAGCTGTTTTGATCTTCGTCTTTGCACAGTGCAATGTTGGTAACCTTAGAATACTGTAACACTGTGACACGTAAAATTTTCTCCCTCAAATCACACATAGTGTAATTATAGGCAGTTTACATGTCTTTCAGCTGTAATAGGCCTGTTTTCACACATTATTAATAGCCTTTTACCGTCTGAGGCAAAGTTTCGTGAATTTACATGGAAAGCCCTGCAGAGAAACATCTGAGACAGCGATTCCCTAATACTGCCTTACGAATGCTTGAGGATGTTGACATTTGCAATAAACATTTTGAAACAATAGCATGCTTTTAATATATGCATTCCATATTGAACATCATTCTTAGTGTGATTAAACTGTTACTCGTGCTTGCACAGCACTTTTAATTAAAATCTAGAGCTCAAAGTGGCATTGCATGTTGGTTAGCAGTGTTTCGTCTCAGCAAAGAGGTCTTTAGTCCAATTCAAAGCTGTTAAGACCTTTTTTGCCGGGAGCAAAGGTATCCTTACTGTTTATGCTACCACAAATACAAATGCTATGTGATTATTGATGTATTGTATGTACAGTATGTTGAGAGGGCTATTAGTTTTATCTTCCTAAGTGTGGGAACACTGCTGGACTAGTGACACTTATCTTTGGTCTCCTTTGACCTATGACATATTAAAGGGCATGGAAGGCAAATTCTTTCAATAATTAACCTAAATATTTTCTAAACATTAAAATACCTTCAATAGAGTACTGGTGTCTGACCCTCACTATAATTTTAAACTTATACTCGAAAGAGAATGGAAGATAATTGTTCACCTTTTTTTAACCTTCAAACACCTGATTTTTAATGGCTATTTCCAATTATTGTCCTTACTTACCATAGAAATTATTATAAATTTTATGTTGCATAGTCAATATTTTGCCTATAAAACAGTTTGAAACTGAAGTTTTCCTAGCTAATCTAAAGAATGTCCACCATCACCATCAACAAGCTAAACAACTTTTCAATTTTGAGTCAACATAATTCCAGAAACCAGAAATACATTATTTGTTAACATTGAGTTCATCATGCTTGTGTTTATGCTAACAAAACATCAAGATAATCATCCCAATGAAAGTTATTCAGACTGTTCTAATGAGAGTACCAAGGAAGCATTAAGGCTAAGTGGAAAATGCAAATACAATCAGGTCTGTAAGTAATTGAGGTGAAGATAGAGAATAAAGGGCAGCGTTTGAAGATGACATCTAAAACTTCATGTTTTTTGTGAGTTTTTGCTTTTTATTACCAAAAAAACGAACGGGTCTTTCTCTAGAATGTCCAAATATTCTGTTCCAATAGATCTCCCCTGAGTGTACAGGAAGTGGGACTACATTTATTGAAAAGGAGTTGCACAGCAGAATATTAAAGCATATTTTCTTTCTTCCAACTTTATCATTTGCTGTAGATGCCAAATTTGTGGAGTCTGTCCAGGTAGTGGCAATATGATGTTTTAGGTTGTCGCATTTCCTTTGAATTTGAATTTATTTGAGTCCATTCTTTTATTTAGAAAAAGACATAAAACATATTTCACTAATTTGGTCATAGTGAATCAACCAAATGTCTCTTTTGTCCACAGCTGCAATTTCACACGGGGCCAGACACAGTCATCAGAAATACAAAAAAAACATTCTTTGAATACCTTGTGCAAATGAAACCAAAGCGGTATTATAGCCAAGCCCATAGACGATATATGGCATTAGTAAAGTCTTGGCCTTGTTGTTAAAAAAATATATATATATATATTCAAGAAATTGTAGTTATGCTATAAACTCCAAAGTGTTTGGTCCTAATGTAAGTTTAAAAGGGATAAACAGAAGAGCTTGCTGTTTCTCTGATCGCCTCCCCATCTGGATTTGATCAGTTCCATTGTGCTGTCTGCTAAGCTCTCCAAAAAGCCAAAGAAATTTCTTCCAGATGTTTTTCTCCCATTCTTGGTGGAACAGGGGAACCATGAAAAAAAAAACTGAGATGCTTTTTCTTTTAAAAGAAATATGCCATTATGTATTGGTTTCAGAGAAAATTTCCAATCAAATAAAGGTGATACACTTGTAAAAGGGTTTAGGGGTATAACGGCAGCATATGCCTTTTATTTACCCAGTTTTGTACTTGTACAACCAGGGTCATTAAAAGGTTCCTTTTCGTTTATGTGGGTCGGCTTTATGGCAGGGTTAAAGGTCTGATGCAGCTTGTTGGCAGCCGGTTTTAATCTAGAGTTCGGGACAGCTCTTCTTCAAAAGGAAATTTTATGGATTGATCAATTCTGCCCGGCGGCTTGAGCTTTTAAATGAAGCCAGTAAAGAGAAAAGTTCAGAGAAGTGACACAGTTCCTGACAAAAAAGAGCTCATAGGTTTCTTGGTGTTTTATGTGCAATGCCAGCAGGTGGTTTTCCTGAAGCATTCTACCAAACTAGGCTGATATTGATTTATTAAATTAAGTTCAATAATATCTGGCTTTATAACAGTGATTAAAAACAACTCATTGAAAATTAAAGGAATGACAAGACCTGGAGGGTTGTCTTTCATTCAGTTATAGCATCCATTCCTATCCAACTCGGAGTATTTAAACAGATTTAGGGTCATGTCCGACAACATCAGATAAGTGGCTATGAGAGAAAGTGGCTTCTTGTGTGTGCCCATTGCCTTGGTGCTGAGGAAGGAATCTGGGGCTGCATGGAGAGGCAGTGACCCTGTAAGTCCATGTGCCACTTCAAGCCTGTAAATGCAGGCTTTGTGGAAAAGGGACGCTGTAAATCAGCTTTAATGCATGATAATAGCATGGCAGACAAAGCAAAGTATGCAAGAGAAGTCTTTGACCCAGTGTTAAAGTTAAGCAGATCCTTTGTGTGACACAATAAGTGCATTATTTGCCATATCCCGTTGCAGATTATCTTCAAGTCTCATTTGGAGTAATCAACTGTCAACTAGTTTTTACAGTGCTTTGTTTACTGAAAATGTGCAGATATTTTCCCTTCTCCAAATGGAGGGTCTGCTTAAAACTCCAAGCTGCAAAAAAAAAGTCGACACTGCGAACTAGAAAAACATTTTGTCCTTTACGCTTCAATTGAAAGTGAAGAAAAAAAAAAAAAGGCTAATTTCACATCCGTGTTGTAAAATTTGGCTTTTGTAATTTGTGATGCAACGCCACAATTATTAATATGCTTTGTTGCTGGACGTCGTGCATGGTAGATTGAGAATATGCATCTGGTCCAGACTAACAAACTCTGCATTCACTCTTGCTGTGAAACAGTGCTTTTCTCTGTAATGGGTATTACAATCATTGAGCGTGGAAAACAACGTATGACTCATCCTTTCCAACTCTATTCCCCCTTCTCCAACCAGAGCTTAGCCGCAACGTTGGTAGCAGAAAACTGAGTGTAAGCACTTTTTTCCAAGTGGGAAGAAACAAAGGTTTCTGGTCAGTCATGAAACTTGACTGGAGTCATATGTGCTCTATTTTAAATTTATTAGCTGATGAAATCAGTTGTAATGAAAGGACAGATATAGTAGGACATAGTTTGCCTAGTCAGCAGTACTTTGTTTTTCTCCTGGAAGCCTAATTCATTTGGTCTTGTTGCAACTGGAGTTTTAAAGCACACACAAGTATGTGTTTAAGCAGGCTTTAAGAGATCTTTCTGGCAGAAGAAGTCATTGAACGCTGTCAGAAGTCAAATTTGCTTCAAGAATAAAGAAAAGACAACTTCATGCCTACCCTTCAACTTTCAGTACTTGTATCCCACAAGATATCACAAAAGTGAAGTGCTGAAGGCTAAGTAAATGTATTGATTAAAGCGAAAACTGTGGTCATGTCAGGAAATACAGGGATAAAACATATGCCAACTGGGATCCAATTTTGGGTGGGCCTAAATGGTCAGAAACAAAAGATTTTTACTGCAATGTCACAATTTTTGTACTGAACATCATTTGAATATAGGATACCATATTGGATATGCAACCTTCCTATGCTCAGTTATGTAAAAACCCTTTTGATAATATAACTATACCAAAATCGAGAATTCAACGGTTTTGGAGTTGAGGTTAGTTTCCCACTTCTTGTTTACTTTTTGGGTCTTACCATTATAGTTGAGGAATGTCTTCAGTACTGTCGGTTGGCCACCAACATTATTTTATTAGATAGAAAATACTGCTCCTCTGGTGGAACACATCTGTGCTTAGTCTCCAACCCTTCAACACTGACATGGAGCCCTGCTTTAAAGTGCTTAGTGCGAACATTTCTCCAGAAAACTTGGGTTTAAGAAAATTGATAGTGTCTCCTATACAACAAAGGGACTTCTTAAATGTAGTCGTCTTGCTGCTCGCTTTCCTATCACCAATGGCTTTTGTTGGCTTTAATGCCACATTGGTTCTCATCATCCGGTGATGGATATCCCTTTCCATTATTGACAGAAAAATGCAGTGGGGATTGGCTTAACACTTACTTTTTGTACCATTTTGTACCATGTGGCCAACTGTTCCACATTTGAATAAATTCCCTTTTCTCTAAGCTTAGTAAAGCAACACAAATTGCCACCCACACACTTGCTTGAAACCAATTCTTTACAGTCATATTTAATTAACTAGAATATTATTGAGAAATTCATTGCAGTAAATTACTTCATTACGTGGGACAGATTATATATATTAATTATACACAGACTTAAAATTTAAAGCCTTTAATTCTGTTAATTAAGATGATTTTCCACTTACAGCTATAGAAAACCATTACAATTACAATAATATATTAGACCAATAAAAAATATTTTTATTACATAAATAAAAATATATTGAAAGAAAAGTTTAAAACCGGTTTAAAGGGTGAGTGTACATAAATACACAAAATGCAAATCTGAACGCCTTTGGGTTTAATCCTTTTTCATTTATTTACTTAAATTAGTTTTCTGTGAAGCTTTAACACTTTTTTCTCTGTTCTTTCTATACAATTGTTGCTTAGTGTATGCTCGGAGATGTATAGCACACTAGAGTGAATGGACATAATCGGAAACGGGTAAGGTTTAAAAAAGCTTTGCTATTTGTTTTTCATAGGCACTGGAAATTTCTAAGTAGTATTGAATAACTTCCACTTTTTTCGTAGACTTTTCCTGAAAGCATTTAATTGATCTTGGAACAGTAAGTGGGTAGCTGGTTTTGGTTGATTTTTGGTATTATTCATGCATAGTAGCAGAATCTTATTTGCACATTAACTTCTGTTCCCCCACAGGGTTTATGTTGCTCAAGTGAAACACCAGTTAAAATGTCACTAGCAGATTTATTTATGCTTGACTTGGCTGTCACTCCAACTATGGCGTGTTTTTTTGGTAAATCATGACATTGGAAGTTATTTTGCTTTGTTTTTGAGTTTCAGTGTGTGTAACAACTTGGGGGGGTGTTAATAACCGAAAACAAAATGTCTATTTTGTTATCTTCCTCTCTTTTTGTCTAATTTGTTTTAATTTGAAAAATAATTCACAAGATTGAGTTTTATTCTTAATAGTACACTGAAAAATTAGTTTAACTTCCACTTTGAGGCATTTATTGAGAAATTTGATATGTCTTTCAAATAAAAAATGTATCTGTAAAATGTGACTGTAGTTTAATGACTATTAGAGCAAAAATTTAAATTACTGTAATAAAAAGATAAGTAGTACTGCACAATATATCACAAAGTATTCATTTTTATGTGCAATTTGTAAAATATTTTTGTGTTGAATCGAATTAATTGTCACTGAAATATCGGACTGTTTGGATATCGAAAGGTTTTGGTTAATATGGCAAGTTTTATGAAACTGCATTCTTAATGCTAATTTAATGTATTTATCAAGTCAGAGAAGCTTCTTGGGCAACATAATCTCACACTGGACACTAATGATTTTGATCAAAAATCCTGAAGGTCACAGAATGAATAAAGCACAGATGAGAAAAAGGAAAATAGGCCTATGTAGCAACCGTGGGAATAGCAATATAAACTAAAATTATCTCAAGCGCACAAATTCTAGCTTTTTTGCAGCAAATAACAGAAGAATAATGACAACAGCATATTTCTAACATTTACAAAAAGAGAAAGGGCACCTCAGGTTAATTGTCAACTGGTAGGACAGCAGCAGTAGCTGCTAAACTGATAAGTTGAAAAGTATTTTTCATATCACAGTCTTTATCGCAGGGTTACAAAAACGCAATGTTTTTTTTTTTGCTGTATCGTGCAGCTGTAGAAATTACTCAATTTTTAACTTTATATTAATAATTATTGGTACTCTTCATTACTAGTTAAAAGATTTGTAGTTGGAAAATAAACCAATTCTGTTAAAATAAACTGGAAAAACCCATCATAATATATGGGGATGTTTACCTTTTATTTATTACCATAACTATGTGAAAACTACATATTTGTAGATATGTATGTTTTACTTTGCTAGTAAAACCATGATTAATTACCAGGAATATACATTTTAACCAAAACAAGATCAGTTCTTGCACTGTTTTCAGTTGCATTCATGAATATTAAGAGTTGTAAATACTAGACTTTTTTAGACAGAGACTAAGTACAGCCTTTTCTATTTGACACATAATTGTTACATACATTTAAAAATGTGTTGGGAATTTCAATGAAAAGTAAAAACAAAGGTTTTGGCTTTTATATCAGTTTTTAGATTTATCTTTCGGTTCCTAATATAGGAATGAAGTTAAACTAAAACAATTTTAATGTTTACTAGTTATTAACTCCAAGCAGAAAAATATCACCTGCAGTGATTTTTATGTAAATTAATTTATATATTCGGCTAATTAGACATGTTCATATGTATTTTTTACTTTTGTGATGATGAGAATGAGTGTATAGGCTTTTGAGTTTACTGAAGATGGAGACTATATGGAAATATGTTGTCTATTTAGACATATACCCATCACCATTGTATAGTCTAAATACAGTAAAGCAAACAAAAAATAAATAAAGAAAAAAACAATACAAAGTGTTAGATAGATATTTACAAAATACGAACCTTTTAGAACCTTTGCAAGATTTATATGTAGACAATGTGTTACGTTTCCTTCTAATTGAATTCTTTCTGGTACAATATTCAGATGCTGCATGCTCTTTCTTTTATTACAATTTCAAAGTTTCAGCCAGCTAAGCTGCATCTGTAGTACGAGATGGGAAGCTTTGCAAGATACAGATAAAACTGGCGACTGAAAATGCATCTGAGGGTGGTTATTAAAAAAACAAAAGTTGATGAAAGTAAGAGAAGAAAAGTGGGAAATATGATGGTAGAAATACAGATACCGAGGCTCAGATAACGGTAATCACATATGTGCCTGAAAATGACTATGCCTGTACTTTTTTCTTGCTGTAAACCTAGCATTCTGAGGTCCACCATGGAATTTTGAGTCAGTTTTTCCATCTCAAGTCTGTGGAAGGAGGCAGACAGTGATTTATCTGCTCTGCAGCATGGAGACAGTGAAGTAAACCATCTGGTATTCCCACTGTTAAAGAAACACGAGGCCGTTTGGCGCACTGAGGCTCGGAGTACACCATAGATGCTCTAGTCAGGAAAACATTTTTTTACATGTGTGTGCATGTGAAGAGTCAAATCTTGTGTGTAGGACCTTTGTCCGTTTCTTTGTTTCTTGTGATTAGCTTGTACGTGTTTTCCACAACTAGGAACGTCATTAAATTTTGGTTCACATGCAGAAAGAATTCGTGTGGACAAACATTTTCCTTGCGTCCTTAAACCTACTGGTTTGTTTTAAGTGTTTATCTTGACATTAAAGCCTAGTCAGATAAATCAAGACTAGGCTGATAGTCTTGTGTTTAGTTAACCTCACACCTTGTTTACTGAATGTATAATTTTCTTCCATTTTTCCATCATATTTCATATTTGTTTATGGATTGGTACTCCCAACTGTAGGCATTGTGTTATGTTTCCAAGTTTTTACAACACCAGAGGCCAGTTTCCTTTCGTTAAGCACATGTGCAAGATTTGATATTTGTTGACCTAAGTTTTTATTTATCTAATGAAAACTGTATTTATTAATCCTTTAACATTAAATAATAACATTTCCATTGGAGTTCAAAGGTCTACAGCGATATTGGAAGCAGTAATGTTAATAAGGCTAAATTCTTACATATTAGGCAAATGGTTAATAAAGAGGCCTACTCTACCACAGTGTATTGCCACACCTATTATTTTGGCACTAGGATGTTTCCTGTCCTGTACCAATATCAATATCTGTATTAGAGGTTTCTGCGCCTCCAGCATCAGTTTTACGCTTGGAAAGAAGGAGAAATTAGTGTCTTTTTTTAGCCTATTACCACCATGAAGTGATGCAAGTGAGGCACCCTATGTGAAGATTTCAGCCGCTGCACTCAAAAGGAATCATGCACACAATATCTACATTTTGCAGATAGTTTTGTTACGATTTGAAGGACCTGGTGTAGATTTACACAATATGTTTTTATTATTTTATTCTAATAGCTTGCAATGTTTTTTGTTTTAACTGCAGCATGAACAATAACTTTAAAATAGTTCTTCTAATACGTATAGCCTAGCTTTGGCACAATTTGGAAATACAAGCAGTTCTACCAGAAATAGCTTTTTTAAGCAAGTAAAGCAATGCTTAAAGATTTCTTGGGGTATGAGTGTGTTATGTAATTTTTGGGCACTGAAAGAGTGGTTTGTTCACTGCAGCCACATGGTGATACCCTATGAATAAAACAGACTATGGTAGTAGCCAAACCACAATTCAAATGTAGTCCAGGAGTAGCGCTTACTTTTCGAGTTGCCAGCCCAGTGTGGTCATGAGATTGCAGCCTCGGCATCAGGCCTGTGTTGTTAGCCAAGCTTCAGACTCTACATGTGCCATTACCCGCACTTAAAGGAGACATTATCACGGATGCCACTATGTTCCTCAACGTGTCAACCAGAAGCCCATGGTGCTACCTTGATTTGGTAAATGCACAAAACAGTTGGGGAATTTTCACAAGCTCATACACAGAATAGATGCCACTAATAGATATCCCAGAAACATGGTTAAGTTTCCTGAAGAAATTACAAAATGAGGCTTTTTACTTTGATAACGATTGGCTTGAAAATAAATGTTATGTAAGGCAGGTTAGGTAGATGGGAATACATTTATTTTAATGTAGGTAATTTAGTGTCAGCTAGCTGAGGGAGAAGGGGGGGATTCATGGTTCTGCTTAAACATGCTATACTTTTAATTATAAATTGTTGTTGTTGGACGTTAGTTTTGGCTTTAGGGTTATTCAAGATCCTTCAAATTAGCACATTAACACCTCCTTGAGATGTTGATCTTGCCAATTGAATATATGCTGAAATGGTCTGAATATGATTTATGTTTCCAAGTAAGTATCTGTTCCTCTTCACTTGTTTGGGATTCTGTTCTGGACGGGATTTAGTTTACTCATGTGTCCAATTAGTGCTGTTGCTAAAAAATGTTTCATGACCGTAACTTGCAGTATGACTTCCCTTTCTGATTAAATTAAATTCAACAGGAACTAAAAGGTCACAGGTGTGTCTGATGTAATTGTTTTTCTTTTTCAATGCCTTAAAGTTCTTGAAGTTTGCCCATTTTATGATCAACTCTCTTAGATTATGTAAAAAAAAATAAAGTGGGATACAAAAGCTCCCCCCCCCCCCTCTTTTTAAGGTTGCGTAGCCTTGCTGTAAACAATTAAAGTAAGGATTCTAATTGTAACCTGCCATAGTCACAGCAAGGCTCCAACTTTACAATAGTTGGCTTTAGGTTTTACAACAAAATCAGGCGATATAGTGAGAAAAAAAAAAAAAATCATCTTCTTCACCCTGCCTGTCTGTGATGCACTCTAGGAGGGGGAAGTCTCTCATCGAGCATTCTTGCTTTTGGCCGTGTTAGCTTCCAAGAGAGGCAGGGTCCTCTTTATGGCTACTAATTACTCCATGTCCTCAGCCCTGGGTCAAGCATGTGCCTGAGAGTCAGACTTCACCTCGGGGAGGGCTGATGAAGGAGGAGGATATGGGGCAGTCAGAAAATGAAAAATGTTAATCCCGCCATCCCTCACCCAGCCATATAACGAAAAAAGTCATCATGCACTGGTTTTACTGTCAAATAACGTAGTGCCGTCTGCAGTCCCTCAGAGTTGTTGCTAGGACTGCGTCTGAGCGTGTGTGAGCGTGCGTGCACGTGCTTGTGAAAGTTGAGACTAAATGAACACATTGGAGAGTGGGATCCACCACAGTCTTGGCACTGAGCCATACATGGGATTAGGAACCTGGTTTTTAATCTGCTGTTCACTTTAGACTGAATAAGAAAGTTACAATAAGGTCAGATAGGGAGAGGAAGATATTTATTATCCCAAAATAAGAAACGGTTCCTTTTATTTTTAGAAAGTTGTTTTAGTATGACATTTATAGAATTGTTATCTATTATTTTGTTATAAGCCTTATGATTGAATTTTAGGTGGTGTCATTTTCCTGAAACTCCTGTGTACTGTTTTTCAACGATCCTATTGCTTAATTAAGCATTTTTGAAAGAATGCTCAAATGTGTCGATACAAGCTAAGCACTGGCAAATAATTGCTGCCTGTTAATGGTGGAGGCATTACAGACCCAAACTGATGGGAGTAAATCTTTATTTATCTTTATCATCTTTAATAAATAAGCATATCCCGTCCAAGGTTAGTTCAGAGCTACATCAAAGCTAAATTGGCAAATTCTGATGCATTGTTTGGTTTCGTTCTTTGTATTTTGATGGATCTTTGTTTGAAAACAGTGCGAAAAGGGTGACAGACTTGCAAAGAGCGAAATGTACACAAGACCGTGTCGTGTAAACAGTTTCTGTGTACTTGAGGTGAACCTACCTCTTGGATTTGAGGGGATGTGGTGAAAGTGAAAATGTATTTTTAGCCTCGACGTCTAGAGGTGTTGGCCCCTCAAGGGACCCGGCGCATTAAGTTGGTAAACATCTCAGTTTAACAAGGTGGGATTGAGCCCCATACCTGCGGCTTGGAATACGGTCAAGAATGCTTCCGCTGCCGGGTCGGTAACCAAAATCTATGAATGAAGGAGTTTCTGAGAAAGCCTTGATCAGGGAAGCGACATTTTTTTTGCTTCTGCATATGGGGACTGCGAAGTCCCCAATTGCGTTTTAGATTTTTGTTTTGTCTCTCTTTTTTTGTTGTTTTAAAAGTTATTTTACAAAACTTCTTTGGACCCTATTTGCATAAACTGTGTCGTCCAAATCTTGTCAATTTGACAACTACCAACCAAAAAAGTAAATATGCGTGCCACTAAATTCCATACTTTTCAGTGTTTGACCTGCAAATGCTCAATGGAAAATTGGAGGAACTTGGCAGACAATGATGGATTGGTAGTTCACTCCTGACTAGTATATTTGTATTGCGTCAACTTCAGATATAGTAACATTTAAAACAATGAAAATATGAAATACAAATGAGTGGGTTTTGAAAAATAGCGTAACATACATGGGTCATAACGAAATGAATGAACTTGGTCTTCGCTACAAACCCCTTGCTGCTTTTTTTCTTTCTATTAGATTAATTACCTAGATATTAATATTAGAGATGGACAGACCAGAGTTCTGATGACAATTTTTTTTATTAATTATTTTTGTAAAACATTAAGTGCTGATTTATGTGGTCAATTTTCAATTCAGGTGTATATTAGAGGTTATAAGAATTACCTTCAAAAATATCTTCATTATATCCAAGGTTCCACAATTACATGTTAATAATTTAACATTTCTGGAGCATGTCAGAGTAACCAATTACTGCAGTTATCATTGGTAAGATCACTTTATTCCCTTGAGAATCCTTACTTTAACCCTGAAATCTTTTTAATAAACAAAACAAAAAAAATAAAATAATTTATGTGAAAATTAAGTAGATTTGATCTCACTCTCTTGCGTTTCAGCTTGTTGAAACAAAATGCAGTTTACTTTTAAATGGCTTCCAACATTTCTGTATGTCACACTTCTGTGTGTCCAACTGTCTGATAACAGTCAGACCTGACATAAGCTGATTTTAGTCAACATTTAATTCATAATTTGATTTTAATTCTGTTATTGTTAAAAAAACTTGTTCTGCTGAGGATCTTTGCCGCTTTTGTGAGTGATTTTTGTTTAAAAGCAGACAACGTCAATAACTTCAGTAAAACATTTTACAGATACATGATATATGAGTGCAGTTTATTTACACGGAATGTCATGAAAGACTTATAATTTAGACATGAAGAGGGTGCTTTCAACCACTCAGTGCAAGAGACTTTGAAATAACAGCCAAATGAAAGTCTGCGTCCAAATAAGGAGATGGGGACAATGTTGGTAACAGAGACTACACGTGGTTATAGAATGAATAGTTACGTCTACAGACTTTACTATCAGGGTCGGATTCAGTTTTTTGACTTTAATCTCACCAGCGTCAAGCTCTATAACTTGGCCTGTTACAGCATGTATTGTAAGACGGCTCTTTCCATGCCTTGCCTGTGCACAGCTACAAGTCATCGATTGATCTGTCTTCTAAGGTGCTCCTGGGTGTTGGCACGTTACATAGAAGGCTTGTATGCTTCCTAACTTGATATCTCCATAAGGTTGCTTTGGTTGTTATAAACTACTGAAGCTCCGTTTTGGCAAACAATCTTAATCACTTCAGGTCTAGTCTTGTACTATTTCGAGATTTGTTTTACTGTGTTTTTAGCTGATAAGAATCTTCCACATAAATAGAGCACAGTTGACTGTACATTAGTTATTCTTACATCATGAAAAAGTCATATCAAGAACTATGTCATTTTAGTATCAGTGGTGGGTATCTGTCAAATTTTGATGTATTGTTTGCAAGATAAATCGAAAGTATAATCCCAGAAATTGAACATAAACAGACAGAATTGTCCGTATTTTAAATTTTTCACTTTTTTTCATGAAATATCCATTTCAAGAAAGCGTCAGTAAATAATAAATTAGAAAATGATTAAATGCAGTTACTGTATGCAGTTTGGTGAAAACAAATCTCACAGGCTATTTTAAATGGTTATCGTTTACAAGCACAGTGTTTGGGTTTTTGATTGCTTTGACATGCAATCACAGCTGTATTTTACCTAAAAAAAGTCTGAAAAGAAGCAATAAACACTTGTTTTGTCGTCACTTTTATTGTTAACACAGTGGTATCCAAAAATATTGTGATAAAGTTTGAATGTGTCGCACATCCCAGCAGGATTTTGTGGAAGTAAATCCTGTTATTTCCAAAATAACTTCACAGTTTCACATTAAAACGCTTTGTGTCACCATATTTTTTTTTGTTGGGACGAAAGCGTTTTTTCCATTTCTGCAGCCCCTTGGAACCATTATTGAAACTTAACATCGTTATGCGGTTTTTTTCCCCCTCATTTGTTCCCACCAGATCTTACAGAAATCCTACAGAAACATGCATCTTATGAATTTGATTTTAACCAGCAAGAGTACACATATAGGCAAACTGAATAATGAAGGGGTGTGTTTTCCGTCAGATAATAGACTAAAACCAAGTCTTTACTGCTGTGCTGGTCTGAAAGTCGTCCCCTTTCATGATAGATGATGGACATTTTGTGGCTGGTGGGTTGTTTTCTTTCTGTCTCTTCATTGAAAGCTGATGGCAGATAAATTGGCCTTTTTGCTTATACCCTTCTTCTACTTTAAAGTGGTGTCATCTTGTAGGATTCACTGACAGGAGTGTGATTATAGGTACCTTGTGCAGAACAAAGGCTGAGTTAGGGAAGCTTTTAAATTGAAGGGTGGCATATTTAATTTGATTAGGTAGGTTGCCATCACAAATGCATGTTCTTGTGCCTATCATTACTTCGAAAGCAATGCTGGGATCTAAGACAGAAAACACTTATTGGGTTCAGGGTGTTTTTTTCTCTTTAATTCTACATATTTTTGGAAAACTTTTGTGTCATTTTGTTCTTGATGTGGTTTTGATAGAGTATGAAACGTGGAAAGATTTCAGGAGACACGTGAAGAAGTTTTTTTATGTACACCACTACACAGCTGTGGGTAAACACATGCAGCTAAGTCGTTTTTTTACGGTTAAACCTCTGTTTAAGGATGTTTCCTTAATTGATTTCTGCTGCACGTTAGTCACTCTTAACCACATCCATCTGGATGTTAATACAGGTCTCTGCAGGCTGCTTTGAAGCTCAGCTGAAACCTGCTCGTTCATCATTTGACATTTTTAGTGGTCTATTTAGTTTAAGTTACAAGTTGACTTTTTGAACAGTTTGTGCTTTTCGTTGATTCACATTATGGTTATGGTTGGTTAGTATGTTGCGTTTTGAGATTTTACAAGTGCAAAAAGCAAAAGATGTACGCTACTTAATGAAATCCTTCTGGTTTCTTATCTGACATTGTTTTATAGATAAACAATTTTTTATCAAAACACGCGAAAACAGAGGCTGGAAACAAGATGCAGATGGTTTTAGAAGACCTGCAATATCAATGAAGGAACTGTAGCCATTTTCAATAAGTAATGGCTTTGTTGTCAAAATTATACTGGCAGCAACAGGATTGGGGATTACTTTTTTTATGATGGACTTTTTTTCTGCATTTGGTACTTTTTAGCCGAAATCTATAACTAAATCTGACAGAAGACTATCCTTTGTTTGAAGAGGGGTCTCCTGAAAGACATTTGGACATGTCCATCATGGCCTCCATTTTTTTAAGTCTTCAAATCTCTGACAGTGTTCCATCGGCATTTACAGTATTTAAAAACTATCATTCATACTAAATAATTACTTTTTTGTTTGTGTTTGAGTCCTCAAATCCCCCCTAGATGACCAATGAGCCTCTTTTCACAGATCTTTGCTTTGGGAAAGACTTGCCTCGGGTGTATGTCATCGTGTTGCTTCTGGCTGCACGAACAGCTGTTTGTCCTGGGCGGTTTTGGCACATGGCGGTTGCGGTGCAGGGTTGATCTCCGTGTCACATTGTTCTGACCCAGCCCACTCCTGTGGTGGCCGGGTCACAGCCTAGGCGGCCGGCTCGAGAGTGTGCTAATTGCAGGGTCGTGGTCTGTGAGAGTCAAGCGGTGGACTTTGTAATCGAAATGGTTGGATGCATTGGTTTTTGCGTGTGGCTTCAACCCATGATCATGGGAATCTATAAATGGGCACGTCTTTGTTTTGTGACTAAATACATTTTACCCGGACCTAAAATGGGATTTGTTCTGCTGAGTAACCAACTCTAAGTCGGCAGTACACCGAAAAAGTGAATGGTGAAAGAAGTACGTATAATTAAAACGTAGCTTAGATGCCGTCATTTTTGAACAGTTTACACGTAGAAGTTTGTGTCAGCCAAAGGTATAAGAAAACTGAGCAGCTGCTCAGCTTAAATGCATCAGCTGAGGGCAAAAAAATAAATGAAATAAAAACATGCTATTTTAATTGTTTTTTATAGAAAAATCTAAATGAGTCATGGAGTCAATTCATGTTTTAGGTTGTTTTGAGATGTGTCTGGTATGGTGAACTATTCAATTGTCATTCCAATTTTTAACAAACTCTTTAAATGTTGCAAAAAAAAAAAAAAAAAGATCAAAGCGAACTAGTTGTGTTTCCATCTAGTGGTTGGCATGGCTGTAATAAAGATTAAGTAGATTAAGTTCACAGCATCAGGTCTCATTGTGCACATTTGTTTCCATTTCCTTTTTAGTGCATTCATGTAAAAAAAAAGAGCCAAAAACAGATATGAGAAGGCATAATAATTTCTTTTAGCAAAGTCACTTTTCATCGATCGTTTTCATAAAATGTTGATGGAAACAGTATTACTGAATATAATACACGATGTAAAAGGCAACAAGTTCAAACAGGGTTGTTTGAAATGAGGTATTTGTTTGCTTGAATTATATCTACTGTTAGGCTTTAAATTACAATATTTGCTCTCTATGAACAATATAAAAATGAAAAATTACTGTTAAATTACTGTAAATTAAACATCTTTTTGTTTGTTTTCTTTGTAGCGGAACCAGCAGACCTCTTGAAGATTTTAGATTTTCACAATTTACCCGAGGGTGTTTCAAAAACAACGGGTCTCTGCTCACATCGGAGGTCGACACAAGGACCTGATGTCGCATACAGAGTATCCAAAGATGCCCAGCTCAGTGCCCCCACCAAACAACTTTACCCAGGTGAGTATCTCAGCCAGAGCATGGACTCTTAATAAGTATTTTCATTCATCAAGTTAATTAACTAATGACTAACTGTTAACATCAGCCTTTGTGGGTATTCCTTACAGTCTTACCTCAATAATCATATATTTTAAAAAGGCAACATTTTCTTTCTTTCGGTTAGGATGCAGGATGCATACTGAGTTCACTAATCTACCCATCACCCAATAGGCCCATTCAAGCTAGAAATAAGTCAATAATTTTTACTAGAACCTTATTTAATTTGTCATATATATTTATATTTTGGAAAACACACAGTTACTTTAAACTATAAGTTTCTTTTAGCTAAAGTTCCCCAACTAACCTGAATCCTGCACTGTACCCTTTGTAAGGAGGTGACGATTTTTCCCCCCCATGAGAATCCAAAAGCAGATGTGTCAGATCCAGTCCTTTAGTATTTGATATTAAAAGAGGAGTCTGGACAGTGGGAAAGAAGTGAAAGCAGAGGAAGGTTAGAGGAAAAAGGGAATGGGGGGGGGGGGTTCCACTCCCTTGTTATGCTGTGCTGACGTGGCTTACTGCTGCTCTGCTCTGGAGCGCTTGCAAACTTACTTTCCTTTCTATTCTCCCTTGCCTGGTTTTTACCCCCTCAAGCATGATCATTTTTCCTCCCTTTCCTTTCTCCAGGACTCCTACAACCCTGTAGTGTTTTTTTCCCCCCTTCCTTTGTCTAACTTCCATCTAATGAGACTTGCTGAGCTCTGAGAAGCCACTACGGTGAGACTGAGCTTGGCTTCGATGAAGCTCAGACTGGAAGACATCCTCAGTCACGGTTCTTTCAGAAGCTAAGCTGGTCCTTTGATTTGCGACCAACTCTTTCTTTGGGCTTACAGTTAAGCCACAACGCTTCTGTGGCTGGCATGCCTTTACATGCTCCCCTATCAAACAAATGCCTTTTTACTTTGATGCTTTATGACAGCACAGCCCCTTATGGCTCTTTGTTTAGACGCATATTGCTATAATTAGACATGTGCGGCTTTGGAAGATCCTAAATAACAGTCCACATAAAACAAACCAAGTGTAGGGGTTTAGACCAGGCACCTCATAGTCTTTAGGTGCAAACAGGCTAACTAGCTGTCTGTGGCATGAAGGATTTTTTATCTAGTCTCTGGCTTTGTGATGTGTCCCCTGTCTTGCTTCCCTCTTATGAGAATTTTCGCTAATATATTCCAGAGCTCAGCTAAACTTCTGACATCATTTTATCCATTTTAACCCCAAACCCCCACTAGTTATTACCTTGGCTCAGAGTACTGTTTGCTTCAATAATCTGCACAGCGTCCTCTCACTTTTAAAGGTTACTGTCACAGACAGTACTGTAAAATAATGAAGACATGCAAACATCCACCTTTTGTTATGATTATAAAATTAAAAACCGCAGCAGCTCTGATTGGGAACACACCGGCCCGTGACCCAGTAAGCACAGACAGTCTGCAATGATGCGTTGGAAAGGAGCAAGTACAGACGTGCAATCATTAGGCAAACATGTGGAAGAGATGAATCATCTAAAAACCACAGAGGCTCTTAAAACACTGGAGACCTTTCTTACCTTCATTACTTCAATCAAAAGTGGCAAAAACGGAACCGACTGGAAAAATAAAGTATAATAGTCCACTAACAGATGCTCTTTCCTTTTCTTTGAATCAAAGAAGTGGTAATTTAGCATGTTCAGATCTGGTCTGAACTACTTTTCTAAGAATGGTTCAGGTTCTGGTATCCATTACCCTTACATTTTTTTTTTGGGGGGGGGGGTATAATTTATAAATTTGATCAAGCTAATATTGTATATCACAATCTGCAATACCATTAGTATTGGGTCGATATTTGTCGCCCTTTATCATATTGTATTGTCAGCTGTCGTATCGTGAAAACCCGGGCCAATTTTAGTATATATCAGGAAATTTCTGTTATTGGCCACAACAGCAATACTTATTTTATATCTATATATCAGCCAAAATTTTCATATCAAATTATATCCCTAAAATATATTGTTATAACAGTATTAATATTGAAAAGACCAACTGGCTTTTCACGTTATGTAAGCTAATTGTACTGCTACCATTTACGTTCAATAGGTCACTCATATACAGGTAAAACCAGAAATTGACACACTTTCAATTAAAAAAAAAACATTAAAGAAGAAGAAGAAATGAAAAATCAAAACAACCTTTTTTGCAAAACTTTAGAATTAAATCATTGTAATTTTATAATGTTTTGGGCCAGTTAGAATGACCAAGATATTTATATGTGCTAAATGCCACAACAATAAGCAAAAAAAAAAGAAAATATGTAAAAAACGTAAAATATTGTAAAAGATTTATTCATAATGATTTATAATGTCTGCAAAATCAGAGGTTTATATACATTTTCTCTGTATTTGAAGGCATTTCCATTAAACTATGTCAGTTGGGTCAAATGATTTGGGTCTTTCTTTATATAAGTTCTTCAAAAATGTTTCCTAGAGCTCTGGCCCACAGACTCTCTATAAATGACATTAGGGCTCTGTGATGAACACATCAAAATAAAAACCTTGTTGTCCTTAAGCTACTTTGGCTCTTCACTTAGGATCATAGTTAATTTGGAAGACCGATTTGTGTGGCCACACAGTTCCACTTTAGCTTCATCAGCCCAAAGGGGATGTCTCCAGAAATAAAGGTCGTCGTCCCAGTGTGTCACATGGAAATTATATATTTTGTTTTGGAGCAATGGGTTACACCTCAGTAAGGGGCTCTAAAGCCTTTGTTTGCAAAGTAATTTTGTTGTAGTGTCATTTGGTTTTGAACCAAAACACGTTTATCTCTGGGACACATTACCCGTCACCATTTTCAGCATGTCTATATTTTCTGAATAGGCTTATGATAGTTTGAACAGATACAGCACCACCAAGCATCTGGAAATAGTTCCCAACGATGAACCTTGGGAACCATCAAGTTGAGCAGCTTAACAATGGTCTTCCTGATGATTTGGCAGATTTCTTTAGACTTTCCCATCTTGTCAAACAAAAAAGCATTTTTTGCAATCACATATTTATTCCCTAGGAAAACAGGAAGTCAAAGTCTAAAAATGAATGATTATAGATACTAAACTTACCTTAAACATGTGTGGTATAGTAGTGCCAATATGCATAGAGAGTTAGCAAACTTTTACAATTAGAGGTCTCTGCTTCAAAGTCCAGGACTTCTGGAATGCTGATGTGTCTTACGTAAAAACAGATTTGTTCACAAGGGGGAAAAAATTATCAAATCACAGGATGCAGGACTTTCTACCTCATTTATGTGCTACTATACATACTGGTTGATGTTTTTACTTTTTTTTAAACATTTTTACTTAGTAACAGAAAGAAAATTAATTTAGTTATTTTATCTTGAGGAAAATATGAAATTGCTCCCATGTGCCTGCTTCAGCTGTCTAGGTTTTTCTTCCTGGGTTTCAGTTTTTCCTAATCTTTGTTGGAGGGAAACGGCTGGTAGCGATGCCAGTGTAAACTTTCTGGACTTCTCTGCGCGAACTATTGTATGTTTGCATATCCTAAAGCATGCATAAAGCACAGACATGAAATGGGAAGGGAGCAATTTTCAATATAGAAGTGTATGGAATGAGATTCTACAAGGGAAAAGAACGTTTTTTTAAGCAATATTTTTACCCTTTTACTATACCTGGTAACAGGTTTCATATAAGGGACTGTGGTTCTTTTAATTATCAGCTTTACTTTCTGTCACCTTGATCTTGCTGGAGGTTATTTCAAGGCAATGACTTCTAAATGTAGTGATAGGGCAGATTGAATGAGGCATAAAAGCAAACCTTTTAAACTAAGACCCCCCCAAAGATAATGACATCAGTCAAGATGAGTCCTTTAGGATTTTGTTACTAATAACTTTTCCTCTCTTTGTTAAACTTTGGACTCAAAACAGCATCAACTGAAAAAGACGCTTCAACAACACACCCTTAAACATTTCTAAAAGCGTTTTTAGTAACTATGAGGGACACATTTTCAAAGCCAGCTGAAAGGCAGTGTTTAACAACAAATGGTGGAAGGGTGCCGTGATATTAGTCTAAAAACTACCTGCTAGGCAAAACCTTACTTTTGGCATCAAAGGGCTAAGCTGCTAAATGCATCCCTATCCCCATTTTAGATTTTTCGGTCCCCTCTTGGTCTTTCCCGTCTTGTTTCTGTTCAACGTCTTTGAGTTAAACCAACGATTCAATCCAAGCAGGATTCCTTAGCGAGGAAGGTGCCAAGGCATGTACTGTCCTCATGATGCGATTTAATGCTTAGCGTTAGAGACGATTGAAAGGGGGCAGGAAGACAAGGCAGGAAGGCAAACAGACATGCAGCTGCTGACAAGAAGAGAGAGAGAGAGATGATATGAAATTAGGAAAAAAGTAAGAAGCTTGACCGTTACAAATGTGGTTCTTCAAACTTTTATTCCCTTCCTTAACATAAGCTTTGGTGTCCACTCCCAACTCTCCGTGAGGCACCTTTTTACTTCTTTTGTACATGACTGACTATTACATTAACATTTTCCAGCCTGGCCCCAGCCTGTAGTTGATAGCATTGAAAGAGTCTCTGTTGGTGCTACAATAACATTTTATCCCTAAATCCAGACTCTTAGTTCCGCTTGCTCATAGTGGAGATAAATTGGTCGCTTTGCTTATGTTAAACATAATCCACATCACTGCTACATCCTGACAGCAACAACTTTAATCATTTTTTTTTAAGAGTAAACATCAGAATTTGTAGGGATGTAGCAATACAACCAAAAGCACAATATACACAATCATTTTTTTATCTTTTTTTTTGCTAGATTTCATGAATCACAAACAGTTTTAAAGTGTCTGCCCTATGTGTAGAATATCTAGAAGCGGTTTAAGTACTTACTTTAACTTGTGGTTTTAATACTTAACAAATTCTAAGATTATTGTGTTGCCAGGACACACTCAAAATCTTATGTGTTTTTACAAATACTCTGACGGTGTCAAAATCATCTAAATGTGTTTTGAAGAATCAGTTCAGGCCTAACCAGTCTAAGTACACATTTTAAAATATGTTCATACTTGATAAAGTCAGCTATTAAAACGTCCTGGGGGTGTCTTCGGTGCTTTTGTGGCAAATTATTGTCTTTCTGACAACTGTCATCACACACATATCAGGAACTACATTTCGTAGTTTAGAATAAAAGTCTCAAAAAAGAAATACGTTCAAAGGAAGTCACATCCTTAGTTAGATTCCAACACATGACTTTAATCTTTAAAGGTTTTAAGCTAAAACAACAAAGTTTTAACAACAGCATAAAGCCAGATAATGGAAGAATTTCTGTCCTTTCATGGTTTTTGATAAGATCCTGAAGGCACCCTACTACGAGATAATTTGTCTGGCAGATGTGGGCCCCATACTTTGGCAGAATACAGAAAATAGTTGAAATGGAGATTGTTTTCGTATCTTTCATGTGATCGCATACCAATAGTGTTTTGGTATTTCCATTTTCAAATAAATGTGTCATTAAAAATCTCTCCTGTAATAATTTGGAGTCACTATGTCTGTTGAATGCATTAGCTTTGGGACGGGAAGGAAAAAGTCAGGAGGAGGAGCCTGAAGGATGGATTCACTAAGTCTCACAGGATCAGATGTTTTGGTCATTAACACTCTTCCCCATGTGTTGTACTGGAAATGATCCGCTTTGTATTTCTACTTCTTTCTAACTTACATTTTTCATTTCTCTGACCAGACTCTGGCATGCCAGCCACCCCTCTCGGATTAATCCTACCCCGTTGCACTCTTGGAACCCTTCACAATGCTTTCATTTCCTTTTGCTTCCCAAAGCTTATCTTAATAGATTCTCAGTTTCCGCTGATCTTTGTTGAAGTGACAAAAGCAATATTATGCATCCTCATGACACTAAATCTGTCCACTGACATAATACTGCAATTACTTTTCAAGAAGGTGTTTTACATTCCTCTCATGATGATAAAAAGTCCAAGCTGCTCGTTACTCTACAAAACATCTCTTTTTGTGTCTAACCCACCACCTGTTCTTTCAGGTGATGCCTTCCCTGAGGATTTCTCCATCTTGGCCACAGTAAAACCCAAGAAGGGCAGCCAGTCCTTCCTGTTGTCCGTGTACAATGAACAGGGCATCCAGCAGCTTGGACTGGAAGTGGGGCGATCTCCCGTGTTCCTATACGAGGACCAGACAGGCAAACCCAGCCCAGAGGACTACCCGCTCTTCAGAGGAATAAACCTGGCTGATGGAAAGTAGGTGCATCTGTTGCTCTTAAGACTGTAATAAGTCTGTCCTTTGGTAAAGATTCAGTCTTGCTTAAAATGATCACAATGATAATTCCACCAAAAAGCATCAGAATTGTACTTTCATGTTTTTGTTTAGTTTATATGTGCTGCTTTGTGAAATTTAAAATGTTGGAAACATGATACTAAAAGTTGCTACAGTTTCTATATTGACCGGATAACAGTGTGGCTTATAAACTCATTCTTTCTGTTCTGAATGATCACAATTTTATTCATATATGGAGGCAAAGTTCTGTCAACTTAATAGAGCTTACGATTTTGTGTATGGAACTGAAAAGTATATGATGATTAGTTGTTGTTAGTTATCAGTTATTGTAATAGTTATTATGGTTAGCATTAGTTATGTAGAATGACATCATTATCAGTTCTAATTGAGGTATTAGGTTTAATCTGCCACCATTTTAAGCTTTGTGTATATTTTTCTCTATATTTCATAGATATGCTAGCTTTTGATTTTTTTGCAGCAAATTAAATATTAGTCTGGTTTTGTTTCATAGGGCTTGTACCTGTAGCCATCTGAGCCAACATATCGGCATACCTTTGAATTACAAAGTTTTGTCATTAAGTCATGTGCATTCCTGTGAATCAGAATTAACAGCACCTCCCGTTGGCAGGTGGCATCGAGTAGCCATCAGTGTGCACCAACAGACCATCACCCTCATTCTGGACTGTAAAAAGAAGATCAACCAGAAGCTTCAACGAAGCCCCAATCCCATGATTGATACCAAAGGAATTATAGTGTTTGGGACAAGAATACTTGATGAAGAAGTCTTCGAGGTAGGCTACGTGCCGTCTCTTCTACCCTGTTGTTTATTTCTCCACTCTTTTTGATGAATGTATTTCAAATGTGGCAGTGGAAAAATTATGTCAAAAATAGATGTATTGTTCTCTGTATCGAGTGTTCTTTTGCAAGTCAGTAAAGCTTCTCTAATACTTTGATTTGACGGTTTTTGGTTAATTAGTATAAGAAAAAATGCATAAAAGCATAACCTATAATCTATTTTACCATCTATACAGACATGCGGTCTGAGCATTGGTCAACCCCAGGGTCCATCCCTCCTTACATGCTGCATAAAATAAGGGATTGTGGTGGTGACCACATCCACTTGAAGATGTGAAGATTTGGCCCACACAGCATCCACTGATCTCTGCCACCCATTCATATTCATGTACCCAAAATCACAAATCACTCTTAATTTCGGGTTGCCTGACGTTCCGCACTGTCCACAAATGAGCTCTGATTCCCGTAATTCAACCCCATTTCCACAAATGCTGTGTATGTTTGCTGCTGGGAAGTCTCAAAGCTCCGATCTCCCTGTGGCTGCTCACGCTCAATGGCGTTACGTGTCTGATGGAGTTTTCTGGTCTTGACAAGCTGCCGCATTTTTGTCATCACAGCTTTTAACAAGCAGATACACGCTTTTGATTCTTTAAATTTCCTGTTGTGCCTGTAAAGTCCGTGCACAGGATATGTTAGATTTATTGTATTCAGACTGGTGGACAGGAAATGTTTTGACAATTATGTTACACTGTGGATACATTATATGGCTTGAATACTGCGGATACTTTCTATAGCAACTTAAGCGTGACCCCTGTGAGGGACTGGCAAGTTCACCAAAAATACAACGAGCACAAGTGTTGTCTTTGTCCCACCAGAGTTGCGCTTGTTTAAAGGGGGATTAACAATAATTAGTAACAGAAACAGACTTATGTGAGTGATGCTGAGCCAGCTGACCTTTAGCCTCACTGTTGCTCAGCAAAGGCAGTCGGGCAGTAAGAAATATGACATCACCTCCCTCTACAGTCCACACAGTTCATCAAAAGATCTATAGGAGGCACTAAAACCTATACGAATTAAAGCCAAAGTCAACATTACTCAAAGCTCTACTTTGGATAATGCCTTTGCCTTTTATAATCCACGACTTTAATTTATTTCCGTTGTTTAAGAGCAGTGTTACACATGTTTTAAATGCTTTTTCGATTAACATTTTGAAAATAGGCTGTGCATTTGTATTCTTTAATTCTTTACTCAACCATTCAATTCCGCAATCACAGCTTAGTGTTTCTCCTTTATTTCACATCTAGATTGTATGTTTCCTTTTTTCTTTACAATGGAAAATGTGTGTGAACATTAAGTTTTAATTTTTTTCAGAAGGTTTTAGGCCTGCACCTTGTATAGACCATTTTAACACATGAATATGCTTTGACCTACACCATTCCATTATATCTCTGGCAATCCTGTCGGAAGCATCAGTTCTGCTCCGATGCATTTGCATCCTCTAACAAGTTTTTTTTCTGAATGTGTTTTATTAACCTCCATCCATAGGTCCATTAACCCAATCCATGAAAAAGACCCACAACCCCCCTAAAAAAAACAACAACAAAAACAAAAACAAACAAAGAACAACATGATGCCCTCCTTCCTGTCTTTGCTGAAGAATGCTGTTCATACAACAGGATGCTGCCACTAATATATTTCACTGTGGGGATGATGTTTTGTGTTTTGGATCCGGTAGAATTTTTTATTTCATTGTAAAACCTGGATATGGAACAGAACAGAACAGAACTTTCTAAATAACTTTTTTGAACAATGGCGTATTGCTGCTACGCTACCAAGTTAAACAAAATTGTGCTCTCAGCCTCCTCTGAAGTTACTAGAATCAGAATCAGAATACTTTAAAAATCCCTAGTGTGACATTGCTTTTTTTTAGAGTAGCATTCATTTATTTAGAAGGGATTAAACCAGGAACGTTACTAGGTTTCAGAGACAGAGGTGGCTTAGCCCTTAGAGGAGGTAAGATACTTTTTCAGGGCACCTACTAAGCTTTTGTTAATCAATTCCTTATTTTAAGAGCATTACAGCTTGGGGACACACTTCTCACACAAGATCGGCAAAAAATTAGGGTGGCTATGAAATATGTTAGGGTGGCTCCAGGCACCCTAAAATGGGGATGTTAACGTCTATGGATTAAACACTAGTAGCTAATTACACTTATTTAAATGTTTACAGTAATTAATATAAAACATTTGTATATACAAATTGCACAGACTATTGTACAAGTGAGTCACATATTAGTGGGGAAATTGTACATTTTGATTGTTCAGTGAGAATGAGCCTTCCACTGAATGTGCTACTTTGATTTATAACTGTGCCATAATGTGGGTGGGATCCAATGTTCATTATAGCCTTCAGCTTAGACAGCGTCCTCCTCTCCCAAACTACCGTCACAGTCCAGCTCCACACCCACAACATCACTTGCGTTGCGGATCAATTTGTTAAATCTGTCGTCATCTTCCACCCTCAGCCTGCTTACCCAGCATGCAACAGTACTCGCCACTACAGAGCGTTTTCACTGCTTCTCGGATTAATGCTTGCATTGTCTGGTCCAGTTGTTAGGTGGATAGCCATGTCTAAGTAGGTTCGCAGTTATTGGAATGACCGGTAAAAAGTTTTTAACTTTAGGAGATAATTTTTTAACCAAATCATGGTTTAAAGATTTTAAATTCCTCCCTGACTTTGATGTTGGTCTTCGTGATATTGTTTGAGCGCTTTCATTGACAAACGGGTCTGTCATATAAAATCACATAAAAATACATTGACGTTTTTTTGCAGAAATTTAAAAGCTTTACGGTCTGTATAGATTTTACAAGTGAAGGTAAGATTAGCATACGCAGTAGTTTTGCTAATTGTTTTTCATGGAACAATATAGACTTTGAGTGAATCAGGAAGTGCAATCTTAACATCATACTATTTGATGTACTTTGGGAGTAATGAGGCATAAATTCAGATATTTTTGTTGTGTACTTCAGTTGACCATATGGATTTTCAGGAGTTATTTTCATTTTTTATTTGTTGCCAATGACGAAATCTTCTCCAAAGTAGAACAGAAACAGAGCGTAATCTCAGCTAGCCATCACCCAGCACCACAGTTACAGGTCAGCAGCAACTGTAAGAGCCGACAGATAGTTTGGGAGAGATGTTTAAAGACCTCCTGCTGTGAGTCTGCCAGTTGGGAGACAGGACAGGCTCCAGTTTATTCAGAAACTGGAAAATATGCCACATAGTTTCCAAATTATCCTCAGGCTGCTCTATTTTTTGCTTTATTTTCCCATTACTTGAGTTATCTCTTTGTAGTTTAGTCTGACACCATGTTTTACCAGATTCATTAACAACCTACATTCAATTGATTTTTTTATGTGCATAAATTTAGTGTTCTCAAAAAACAAACAAAAAAACCCCCACAGATTTTTGCTTTCTTTCAAATACTGTAACAAAGATACAAATCAACGAGAGGAGAGGAGATAAAGTCCTCTCTGTTGCACCATTGAGTAACAGTAACAAAGCGGCATGATTTAACTGCTTGTCAAGGCTTTCACTGCTGCCTGTGCTTTTTTTCTGATATACAGCACTCAGGGGATAAGTAGCACTTTTATTCTGAGGTGGTTTGTGGTATGGTCTTTAACAAGACTTCTGCCTGCCCACTGCAACTACCTTGTGTCCTTTTTTTTCTCCAGAATTATCTCACATATTAGTGTTGTGCTTATGATAATGGCACTGGAAGGTACAGGAGCAGGCTGGATTTTACTGCGATTTTGTTAGATAGACCGACATGACTGTAGCTCTGGAGGAGCAGCGAAAATGTGGGATAATCTATTGAAACCAAACCAATCATTATTGGCAAAAAGATTGCTATAAGAAAGCCCTATTTGATGTTTCATGCTGGTCTTGTTGTTGCATCTAAATATCTCCATCTAAAAGCTATTTGTGATGACATACTTACACCTGGCATCTTATTGAACATACATATGTATGGTTAAGCATGGTGGTGGTAGCTTCATGGTGTAAAGTTGTTTTTTAAGTCGTGATAGAAAAGCGGAATTAATAGGTTATAGTGCTTAATTTAAGCAATTATGGAGAAAGGCCAGATTTGTTTTAATACACACAGACAAGCTACAACTGAAGCTGGCTTCTGTTTGTGGCTTTAGATCACAGCAACATTCTACAGCAATTATACCTTTATTCTGTTAACCTAAGTGTTACGTTCTTCAAACATGGACTACTAGATTATTTTGCAATTGCAGTCTTTTAGACTGAGTTTTGAGATTTTCATTTGTCTTCTTTTTTTTTTTTTTTTTTTTTACATTGTATGCT
>JAVLVB010001034.1:1285874-1346411 GCA_032876305.1 Orestias chungarensis | reverse complement strand
TCATTTGTTGCTTGTCACTACATGCTGATAAAACGTGTCAGAGTTTTAATGTATTGAGATGTGAAATAACTTTACAGAGGTTGCAAGGCATTGCAAAATAAGTTTAGCCTCTGTAAAAAAACAAAAACAAAAAGTCAATTGGTGCAGTTGTTTTTACTTAAGATATTTACAGCTCGTAATAGTTTATACTATGTTTGTAATAGTTTCAAATATTTTATAGCTGCAGGCTCAAATGTGAGGCCTAAAGTGTTTTTAATTTGTGAAACTGAAGCCTCTTTGACAGATTCCAGTTACCAAATGTCCCCACTGATTCCTCTCCTCTGTTGTTTCTGAGCACATGCACCAAGCAAACCTGGGATAGTTTTAAAGCCCATTATTGGGTCCTCTGTAGAACCCTGAGGAATAACTGTGGTTGGTCTAAACACAAATGGGACACAGGGACCGCTTGACCTCACTTGGAGGTAATCGGCAGGGTAAACTAAAGCTAGCTGATTTGGAGCTGTGCAGACAGAGTTGTTCTTGTCTGGCCTCCGTCCTTGATTTCAATGAACCTAGGACTGTATAGTACCATAACATGGGATTTATGTTTAACCATTAATCACCCTTTACGTATTTACGAAATTTGAGAAGGTTTTTGATCTCAAGAAAACTAAATAAAGTGTTTAGGAAGGAAAGCAAAGGGAAAGCTAGAGCAGGAGATTTAGTTAAAGGAGCCAAATACTTTCGGTCATACTCTGGAAAGAATGAGGAGGTCTCTTCCCACTGATTTCGGTGTTGGAACAACTTGCATACCACATGACATCATCCAGAGGTTTCCTTTATATCTTCTAATTGGCTGTATCACGATCTTTAAGTGATACGTTTTAGAACTACACTGAAAAAGTGTGCCGGGGATGAGAAGATGGGGTATGTGAAGGAGTTAAGCCCATATTAAAAGAGTAGGGGAGCAGTCTAGTGGGAAAGCTTAGGAGTGAGGCAACTTGCGGGGCTCCACAGTGCAGCGAAAGCCAGGAAAAAGTAGTAAAAAATGTACAACACATGAGTTTGATGCTCGTAATAAACTTTTATATTACATTAGCCAGATGAGCTACGTATCCCGTTTCTTCATCTTCACCTCAAGACTTTTCTCATTTTTCTGCTAATAACCCACACAGTTTTCTTTTTTCACTTCATATGCTTCAGGGATTTATATTTAACACATTTTTACTATCAGGCTTTACAAGATAAGAGAGTAATTCCATCTTCCTTGGTGTTAACTTTTACATGGTTGGCTTCATTACAGTATTCTGGCACATATTCTGCATTTTTATTTGCAGCTTTACTTTTTTCTGAAGTAAAACTCCGGATGTATGTGATGCAAAGCCTGCTGGGGTTCATTTAGCCACAGTTACTATTAGCTCACTGTGTAATGCATGCATAATGACTTCTCCCCTGAAGCTCCCTGTGGAGAACTGGAAATTCCATGCCTTGATTGAGAGTTCATTACTAGGTTTAGTGAAAAATGTGTGAGTTATTAAAGTCCCTGTTTTCATCAAAAGACAGAAAGAGCTGTTTATTTGTATATGCACTTTAATCTTTACAGTGGATGCATATAAGACATGATATTACGACTATCTTGCTCCCTTTAACTACATTTTATTGCCAGGCCCTGAATCATGGATTTATCTCCCACACCATCCTAAATCTCATCAGATGGATGTTTGCGTCTTATTATTTACCTCATAAACATTTTTTCAGTGTGCCACATTGTCAGACTGAGATAATTTTCTTTGATATTATTTTATTTTGGTAGTCAAATTTGGTAAATACTTTGTGATTGCATGACAATCTTGGGACAAAAGTTTAATGTTTTAAACTCGTTCTATGAGGACCCAATTGTAAAAAAACAAAAACAAACAAAAAATAAAAAAACTGTTAGCTCAAATATTAAGAGCATAGAATGCCACGTCAGCTACTTAATGTGGCGTTGGCAAGTCCAAGTCAGTCTTTCTTTCTCAGTGCAAACAGTGCATCTGCATAGCCTATTATGAGATCGCATTTTGTTACTTTTGGGTGATTTATGAAAAGTCTTAAATAGACCCTTTATAAATCGTTGATGCAAATGCTTTGTATTTTAAAGTTGTGGCTGTTTGTAATATATGTATCAAGATTAACAACATAAAAAGCCTTTTTTAGGTAAATGCAAGAAGGCTTTGATAATACGACTTACTGGTTAAAAATGGTTACAGCTGAAAACTGAGACATATAAACAATGAACGCTTGTGTAAGACTGTACATCAAAATTTCTCTGCTGGCACATCTGCTCAGCGCATGTCTAGCGATTCGAACTGAAATGTAAACAGAAAAAATACGGACACATGCCTGTTGTATACATGTCCTATCCATCTAGACTGTTCAGTTGGAGTCTCAGGATCCTACCCTAATGGACAATTTGATGTTTTCTACTAAGGTTTTAATTCTGGTTGATTCACTCTGCATTCATGTGAGAAATTTTTTTTTTATCTCACCAGCTGGATGCAGATTTAATGTAATGCTTCTGCTTACAGTAAAATGTATTTCCCTGTAATGATAGATCATGGGAAAACGAATTAAAGACTGAAGCAGAGTTAATTTAACAGTTGTATGACATACTATGTGCAATATACTTTGAATGCCTTGTAGCGCTTCTAGGCTTTGCATAATCTGTCAATTTTTTACATTACTACAAACGTAATGTATATGTACATTTATATTTTATCTAATTCTACACTGTATATTTTAGTTATAATAGCCTCAAATGTGTTTTGCATGTGTTGCACATTTACCCTCACTCCTCAAGTAAAATCTATCTATCGTTTACAAAAAACTTGCTGTCATTGTCTAATTCTGAGCACACTACTTTCAAATCCTTCAGCAGTTCAATGAAAGATGGAATTTCCAGCATGGGTAATTAGGAGAATTTCCTTAACCTATGTCAAATGTTTGTCTTTTAAACCCCCTCTTTATTCTCCTTCTTGGTTGCTGCTTTACACTGTGTCAGCAAACCCTAAAGTGTGCCCTCAGCACTTTTCATGTAGATTTCTATGAATGTCCAAGCCAAACAATTTGAATCCCCGTCTCGGGAGCGAATGATGGCCCACTCCGGTTTCCATTTCCCCCCAGAAATACTGGAAATTTGAAGCATGGCTGCCCACAGCCCCCTAAGACACGGGATTAAAATCTTATGCACCATAAACATCTATGGGGGCTAGGACTCCAGACGTAGAGTTGGTCAGTCTGAATAGAGAAGACAGTGGCTTCGAGGTGACGGAACGGTTAAAGAGCTGGGTGGTGGACATGAAGGGTGGCAGGCAGACAGCCTTGTTGCTCTTGGCTTCGTCTCTGGGCACTGACATTTTGCTACAGTCTGAAAGAGGGAAATGAAAATGCAGGGTGACTGGTGAAGATTTCAATCTGTGTAATCTGGAAGCTTTTTGAACACATGCTTCTGTGTTAATGAGTACGAATATGCAGGAATCGGATATCTTGTTGGTGTTGTTTAGTTTCTCGGACACTTTTGGTAAACCAATCCGTGTGGGGTGGGCTGGCAATTGGTAAGATTTCACACTCAGAAATGATTGGTGTGTGTGGAGATATGTTGTTAAAGTAAGTCAAACCCTTCTGTCCAAGACTATCATCCTTTTCCCACTCACAGTGTTCTCCTTGAAGAACACACATGCTGAAAATACAGAAAAATGTGGTTGTTTAACTTTTAGCTGCTTTTTAGAGTCTCGTTTTAAATGTAAATAATTAGCAAAGGCAATATACACCTCCCCAAGAGTACAGGGAAATAATTAGCGATAATCCCTGTTGTTTCTACTAAGGTCCCCATACTCATATAGCGGCACGTTGCCCTTTTGTGGCCCTTGGGGTATCTATTAATGGCCCATGAGCTGTTTTGAAAAGTTTTTTTTTATTATTAAAAATAATATTAAATTTTCAATCGCGGTGCCCACTCTTATTTTAAAATCAAGCGCCGCGATTTCAATATGAGATCCCAAACTCGAGACAGTCACTCTCAGCAGCAGCCACACGTTTACTGACCGGAGCAGTAATGGCACGCTCAAAATTTGCTCCAAAAAGAAAACTGGACAGCGAAAACCACCAATTCCAACCAGAGTGGACAGAAAGTGCACATCCTTACAATGTTTGGCTCCAAATACAGATGTGAATCTGCGTTCTGAAATGTGAACATAATTAGAAATCATTACCGGAATAGCCAAACCAGCGAGCACATGCATCAGTGTGTCTCCCTGGGAATCACACCATTTAAGCCCAGGTTTGAAAAATTGGCCAAAGAAACAAGAGGCCATTTCTCCCATTAAAGGGGACGTGTGAGAAATGTGAAATAGTTCATGAAAAAAGTGGCCCCTCATCATTCCTATTTGAGTACCCCTGTACTAAGGTATGCTGCTTTAATCTTAAGAAAGCCCAAATTACCCCAAGGTGTGAATCAAGTCAGCAGATTTTTCTCAAATAAAAATAAGCTTTCTCGAGGTACATTGACATTTGCGTCGGTGAGGTTTTAAAAACTAACATTCCGAACACTGCATGTAAAATTTGACTCACTTATAGAGTGGGGAACACCATGAACTCGATCCACTCTGCACATTGTGGATGAGGTTCAGATGAAAGCACATATTTGGCTGTGTGTTCTCTCCTGCCCCCATCTGGACACAACCTGAAAATCCAGCAGGAGTTAAAGAGCAGGTTGCCAAGTGAAATCCTGATATGTGAAATGAACTCATTTCACACAGAAACTGTGGATTGGGATGATATTAATCCCGGTTTATGCCTAATACCCAACTAGAAGATAGGGAATGCAGCCAAAAAATGGGATGTCTTTTTTTTTTTTTTTTTTTTTACTATCTTAGGTAAGGTCATCTTTTTCCAGAGGCAATAATTTTTTTTCACCGCAGCCTAACAATAGGACTGCAACGTGCAGAAGCAGAATTATATTTCATTGGTGCTTAGGGTGGGTCTTAAGACCTGTTATTGTCTAAAAAGTCTGTCTTAAGCACCACTCCGATGTGCCACAGAGTAAATAACATCCCTCTGTGTTTTCAAACTGGAATTCCCCTTCCTGCCGCTTTGTGGTCCAGACAAATTTTTTAATTTTTTTAAAGTATTTAATCAATTCATTTTTTATGTAACAATTGTTTTTCTTGGAAAAGACACTTTCGAGACATGTCTGTTTTTTAAACGGTGGGATTCGATAACCAGGCTCTCTACATCCTAAATCTCTGACTGTGCATTTTCTGAAGTTGCAGCAGGCATTCTAAAGCGTTGTTTATACACCAGCAGGAAATTTTGCTTACATTCTTACAATGGTTTGATGAAAAAGTTGTTCATTCAGCTGCTTACTGCATAAATTAGATAAATTTAGAATTAGCTTTAAGTATCAGAGCAGCAACAGAGTATCTAAGACTCCCCTGCATTTGCATTACAGCAGCTTATATAACGTTTGGCACCAGAGCTGCTTGACTGATGTGTGATGAAAGTTGGAATTTTGACATAAAGACAGGAATTTAGCGGTGGACGTGCTGGATGAAGACTTTAACAATAATTTTACTGTCAAGCTGTGTGCAAAAGTGCTGTGTCCAAGATTTAGCAGTTTTAAAATAATTGTTTTGTTGTATTATGATCAGACACAGAAAAAGAGAGGATCATGAATATGAAATCATTTACATGCGTTCTGAGAATTTAATAAAAATTGCGGTAAACCATTAGAACTTGTATAAACAACTTTAAATCCAAGGCTCATTAATAATGAGGATGCTACAAGCTTTGTTTTAAATCCTAAAGAAGTGATCAGTATCACTCTTTTTCTTTCTCCTTAATGACATTCTCATAACACTGTGTGCTTGAGCATCTTGAAATCATCTACAGCACCCTCCACAATTAATGCTCCCTCTAGTAAAGATGGGCTGTAAAGGGTTTCTATGGAAACCTGTTGCTATTATGTAAACAGCCACATGTTGACATTGTTTTTTTTCACCTCTATCATCTCAGTTACCCTGTGTGGCGTAAAAAAATAACCCTCTTTATTTATTACTGTTGGTCACAGTTCCAGTTGTTTTAGACATTATTAATATTGGTTTAAATCCTAATATGTGCATGTTTTGTCTCATAGTTGTTTTCTTGTAGCCTCTTTTCTGAATAATTAAGTTAAACGTGTCTTATTCTAATGGTATCTTTAGCAAATTGAGGAATTACTTCAAAATCCATTACACTCGTGGTCACATGGTTGTTTTACTCTATCAAATTTTTTTATTTCAAGGCTTTTTTAAAACGACTTTTGGGGATTTCGTGATGCATTTTATTGTTATAACCCAAACAATGAACAGAGAGAAAAGGAAGGAGGACCAAAAAGGTCCCATGGTTGGAAAATAGTGTTTCCCTTTTAAATAGCTGCTTACACATTCTGGGTTTCCTCTTGACTTCATTGTCTAGTTTTGTAAACAGCTAAGACTTCTTCCATTAGCAGCAACTTCTGCTTTGAATAGTGGTGTTTGTGTAGTGCAACCTAACATTGTGTTTGTTGGCCGATAGTAGCTAGTTTCTTTGTGTATTTCCAATTTTTTGCCGGAGATGAAAATTATATGCTTTACTGAGATACTAAAGCATAACTGCATTGCTATTACATTTCCCGCATATTTTTTTGTAAAACAGACATTTGAAATATGTCTGATTTAAATATCCCAGGGATCAAATAAGATTTTTAGAAGTTAACAGGGTTCTGTGTTAATGTGTGGTTTGTCAGAAAGAGGAAAAATTATATATTTGCATTCTCCTTGCAGAAGAATCCTGTGCATTTAGTCCCTGAAAAATCTAAAGTGAAAACCATGTACCACATCTGAAGTGATGTTAATCACATGAAAACCACATGTAAAAAAGGGGGATTTGGAACGTAGTGAAGGAAAAACCCTGGGATTCACAGGAATCACATTTTTAATTTGGTTTCACATATTCCCACATTTGATACCCATGTGCATTATAGCTTCATTTGTTTACACATGCATAAAGTATGTCAACGCATATGAATGGTAGGTTGAAAACATGAAGTAAAAACTTACATGTGGAGAATGCAGAGACAGATGTGGGAAACGGGAACCACACGTGAAAATATGGGAATGACATGAATGTTGTTTTTAAATGATGTTCCAGATCCACAAACATAGGTGTTGTTTTACATGGTGTTCTAATGTGATTTATCAAATGTGAAATTGTGGGATTTTATGCCAGGATGCAGAATAGAATTTGATATTCTATTAAATTTGTGAGTGAAATTTAGAGCAATCCTCTTTTCTCCATTAAACACAGATTTTATGCATTTGAGCAGGAATACTTTTACCAAACATGAGTAATATTTCTTTGAACAACACTTTTCTTTCTAATTTAAACTACTACGCTCTCTCCCATGATGCTTTTGGAGTGTTCTTTTTAAGTCTCTGCTACATGATGAATCATCTCATCTTGCCAAATTTAGGTTCCCACCACTCGGGATAATCTTACCCTGACATTCCTCTGGCTGCTCTGGGAGATGCAAAAAGAAAAACAGAGTAGAACAAAGAAAAAAAATAGAAAAACCACAAGAATTAAATTTTAAGCATAGATCATCTCATCAGACATCCAGGTTTATATCTTATTGAGTGTGACCTTGTTTTTCTTGCAAACAGTGAACACCCGTCATCCTCGTCAGCACATCTGTGGTGTTACAGTTTTAGTTAGACAACGGAGACAGACTAAACTAGCCTTTAGTTGCAAACCTGATGGGACAGTCCAATTGTGTGGGTGATGTCTTACAACTGGGTAGATTTGACGCGCACGAAAATCTAGCTCATTTGGAAAATTAGGAGGGTTACCAGCAAAGCAAAGCTGTTAATATTCAGGAGCCCACAGATTACTATGACATAGCTTGTTTTTGCAGAAACAAACCATGCCATTAAAGCATAAATTATTTACAAGGAGCACTTCGGCACATGGATTAAAAGATGTTCATTATGGACTTAGTTTGATCATATCCAGATCTGTGTTACCTTAAGTTAAAGAATATTGTGAGGACTCCGGCAGCCCACATTAGCCAAAGCAATTTCACTATTAGCACATCCCATATCACTTATTATTTTGGACTGAGTGGGATAACACAAGGTTTAGAATTGGTTTGAGGACTGTAAAATACAACAAGCTTTCTCTGCAACTTGGTAATTGACAGTAAACTGAATATAAATGGTGATGTATATATTTATCATTTGCTGTTTCTATAAAATTTGGCAATTTGTTTAGGAAAATTCTAATAAATTTAATCAATTTATGTGCCAGCACAATTCAGATGAATTGAAAGCAAACCCTAATGTGACATTTATGTTGATGGCATCATGTCATCGCTATTTCTATGTAGGCTAAACTCTTGAACCAATGAACCAACGGCAGAGCAGGAAACTACTTCTTGGGGGGGCTTGGTGAGGTTTTGTTAGACAGGCTCTTAAGTGTGGCACGTCTCAGTGAAACACTGGGAGCGGTGCTCCCGAGTGAATTGTCGCCGGTTACACCACAAATACAAGTCCTTTTTTGTTTGGGAGATAAGTACATTTTTAACTGTGAGTGACTCAAAACCCTTCGTCTTAATTGAAAACACTCAGCATCTGATTTGGTTCATGATTCTTCTGTCCTGTCAAAAAAATAAAAAATCCTTGTTTCGGCCATGTTGACTCCACATTTGATTGATGTGGAATGACATCACCATGTTTGGAAGTGTGATCAGGAGATGTTTGGATAGATGCAGAACAGCGTGTTAGTGCCATGCGCATTCTTGTGAGAAACATGTGGCTAACACACCCAGCTCGCCATGTAGCCCGGGGATCCTTCCAAGCCTCTGTTTTTTTCTCTTGTTCCCTTTTTTCTCCGGCTCTGTTTTCTCTATCAGTCTTGCCTGCTCTGTCACTGTCTGACCTTTTCTTTCTTTTCTTTTTTTTCTAAATTCCCCAGCCTCCTCTTTCCCGGATCAGCTGTTTGAGTCTCTACAGATTTCCTCTTGCGTCCTGTTTTGTACATGCAAAGCTGAACCAGTCGTCTCCGCGATAAGCTTGAAGGCAGAATCCCTCAAGTCGCATGCAGATCCGGGCAGAGCTCACATAGTGAAGCTCCATGTGTAACAGCTCTCTGTCACTCTACATTGTCTTGTAACTCTGCTCTGCTTGTTTTAAGCTTTTCCTATCGCGACCCAATGCACAACTTGAAGCCCGCATGACATTCCTCATCCTTTAGTCACCCTCAGCTTGACCTAGTTTTAGTTCTGCCTGTTTTGAAGCAGCAAAGTATCACATGTTCAAATACGGATGATTTCATCCGCCCCCCCCCTTCTTAAACACAGTTACTAATGTCTCCGTATCACATTTGTTTATTACAGCACATGTGTGACCCTGAGCTGTTTCCAGCGGACGTTCTGACTTTTTGTTTCCTGTGGTTTCAAGGGAGACATCCAGCAGCTAATGATTGTAGCAGACCACCGGGCTGCCTATGACTACTGTGAGCACTACAGCCCCGATTGTGAAGTGCCAGTGCCTGACCGGCCGCAAAGCCAGGATCCCAATACGGAAGATGATGTGAGTTCTGCCGATGCCTTCCTGTTCAGTGTTTTATGTTTTTTTTTGTTTTTCTTAAACCTATTATTGTCTTTAATCCCACGCTTAAAAATGATGATCGGTTCTTTCAAAACAGCCCCTTGGCCCACAATTGAGAACCTAAATGCTGTACAGTTAGTCAATAAAGCTCAAAAATTATGATGTGCCTTCACTTTCCGCAACTATAAGTTAAGTGGCATTACACTGTGTGAATGCTAATTACAGAATTGTCAAAGAGAAATTCCAGCAAGAACTCAAAGGTTTGGCTCCTGATCTGTAATAAATAGTTAGAAAAGCCCTTTACAAGACAGACAAATCCAATTCATATCTAGTTATAAAGAAATATGTCATTATATTTCAAAATCATTCCAATACAATAGAGATATACAGATTCAGTTTGTATATCAGTTTGTATTATTAGACACCCATCCACACAGGACATGTTTAGAATATGTTCATCCAAAAAAAAAAAAACTCTATTTGTACTCATCCAGTGGAGCTAAACATTGATTATGGGTTATGTGCGCAAACACTCCAAATGAGTTAAGTGGTAAACACAACAACAACAAAAAAAGGGAACAAAGACATTGCAAGTAAAGTCTTTTGTAGAACATCTTGCAGTTGATGCATTACAATTCCAAACATTTCATGTGTTATTTTTAATATGTATATTTTGGGTTACTTGTCAGATAACAGGTTGAGTTAATACATCAGATTTTTAATAAAATACAATTTTTTTGCTATTCAATTGACTATGCAAGTGTATATTTTTCACTCCTTAATCTACTCCAAAGAAAAAAAGAGAAAAAAACTAAATTAAAGGGTTTTAAACAAAGTAGAACCTTCTCATCTTAAAAACATAAAAGATCATCATTGCCAACATTGCTAAAACCTAATCATAAACTCAGCAAACAATCTTCTTACATTCCACTAAAATTGTATATATAAAAAAAATCCAAACATGACTGGAAAACTAATTGTTTGGAGGTAAGATGAAGACCTCTATTTTATTCTTTGAACTCATGACAATATTTTCCTAAATTCCTAACCAGTCTGTCCTAAAATCAAAGGACCTGTTTTCGTGTTGCAATTTAACAGATGCTTGAATGAATTTTCTTGTGTACGTACTGACATGCTGATTTCAGAACGTAAAAAGTAAATAGGAAGTTTCAAATCCAGGAACATATTTGTCCAATTCCATCACAGTGACGATACAGTGCTACCAAAGATTTGATTTTGGAGTAATCTCTCCTTTGTAACCATGCTACATGCAATCTTTGATTGTGATGTGCTCTCTGTGAAAAAGCTTTTTTTAATATCAAGCTGTATGTAAAACAAGTTTTATTTTTAAGAGCAAAAAATTAAACCAATAATAATAATAGTAATAATAAAACAAACAAACAAAAAATGCAGCTATAATTTTGCCCTAATCTTCTCAAGTTCTAGCCTATAACTGCTGTAGCAATGCTCGGGATGTACCTTAGAGTTTCTGTGTTGTCAATATCACACTTGGTATTTCCTACTGGAGCACACAGGAGCACAGGATTCACATCAAATTACAATTTCATGTAATTCATTGGCTACAAGAGAGAAAATGTATCTATTCAAAAATATATCCTGTATTTTCCGTTTAAAGTAAATATGTTTAGACTACATCTAGAAAAATATCGTTCACACAATTTTATGAATACCACATTGATGTTCTCTCTTCAAATAAAGGGAAATTAATTACTCCTTTACATTATAAGAACTATCTTTAGCTTGTCCTATTTATTTGTATAACCTCACTGCTATAAAAATGGCATTGATGTAAAATTGAAAAACTAAAAAACTTTAAAGGAACATTCGAAATATATTAATTTTTTTTACACACACATTTGGTCCTGTCAGCCTACTCTGTTATAAAAAGTGACACTCTCTGAACTTATCGCTGCCTCATACTCTTCCTGGAGGTAGCTCTCATTGATTTTTACATTTTACTGTAAATAATGTTGGAAATCTCAGAACCCCAACAACCAGTTAATGGTCTTCTTCTCCCATTTATTTCCCTGAACCTATAATTGTCACCTGCACTCTGTTCAAATCTTGATTGGTTCCTGTACTGAGAGAAACGACTAGGCCTGTGTTCTCAGGACTGCAACCTGCCAGTGGGGAAAATGCTGAGTGAGTCGAACAGGGTTATAATGCTGTACAGTTAGTCAATAAAGTTGCATTAAATTATCTGCATGCTAAATAAAGGAGTTAAAGAAGTGTCAAAACAAGAATTGGAGGTTCTGTCTCTTGACCTGTTAGATCCCCTCAAGGTGTGCAAAATGTAATCATTTTTCCACGCTTGTGCAAACAAATTATTAGGAAAACCAAAGAGGTAATTAGTGACCAAGCAGTTTCAAGTTTCGACAAACTGATGCAACACGCCTGTGAGTGGAAAGCATTTCTGTTGGGTTCCGATCGATGGCCAGCCAGCCAGAGGCAACAGAGTTGTAGATCATGTTTAAATCATATTGTTAATCATTGATTGTTATCCTCTCCCTCCCAGTCATGCTTTCACTCAATACCAGTGCAAACAATTTCTACTTTAGGTTGCAGAGGAGGACAACTATTACTATGAATATCCTTATTATGATGACCTTGAAGGGAAGCCCTTTGATTCCACGTCTGAAACAAAAAAATCCATAAAGGAAGCCAAGGTAGTCCACTTGGAAATCTTTTTGGAATGCAACCCGAAAATTTTCGCTATGTTTTACTAAAAGAGCAACCGTGTAACAACAATGAATTGCAGGTCACTGAAGGAGACAGTGTGGTGTCCACATTGGAAAAAGTTATCAGGGGAGGTTCTGGCTCCACATCTATTTCCACCAGCTCATCTTCATCCAGCTCATCATCCAGCAGCTCTACCGGCGGCGCGGGAGGGGAAGATTCCTATGGAGATGAGAACACAGGTTACAACTACGACAACTACGGTGACACAAACTACTACTACGGTGAATCCACTACAGCGCCCGACATGGATAACTCTCGCCGCATCACCATCACCAGCGTCGGCACCGGGGGCGAGTTGGACTTGGGAGCAGGTGGAAAGATTGATCTGGAAGGTGGGGCTGGAGTCGAGAGGAAGGTGATCACCAGTGATGGTGGATCTACAATAACAATCACCCGCAACTCATCATCAGTAAGTTGATACACATTTGGCTTTTCGAAAGCACTGCTTGATTTTTTTCTGACATTTTGGTCAGATAAAATCAGAAACTTCAATTTATTTTATTAGGTTTCTATTTATTAGACTACCGCAAAGTTGTGCTTTATTGGAAGTAATTAAACTAAAACACAGCTCTTTACCATATCAGATTTTAGTTTTTTTGGTTGTTTTAAGTGTAAGGTCTATCTGTAATTAGCCATCTCCTATCTGACACCCTTAGATCCATTGCAACCTTTTGATCTTAGAAAGTCAGCTAATGGTCAGTAAAAGTGTACTCATTTCTACATTAGCACGAAGAGCAAAACAATGACAAAAAGCTTTTTGGGATAAATCTATTTAAAAGGGTTAATTGCAGATTCAGGATATTAAACAAATCCCTTGCATTAAAATTACATTACATTTCAGTTCAAGATTTAAAAACAACATGGAATACTAGCAATAAAACAATAATAATCAAACACTCAGAAGACCTTGGTAACTATGGAGGAGCTGTAGAGTGAAAGAGTGGTAAAATCTATAGGGAAGACACCTACAGATGAAAAAGGTGTGTTAAGGTAAGCAAGTAAAAACTCTAAACAAACATGATGATATATCAAGTAAATTAATCAAAAGTTTATAAAAATTAAAATCGAAAAAATAAAATATGTAATTCACCATCTCACTATGCAGTCAATTCTTCCAGAGTTCTGCCTCTAACCTGGTTATTTGACCAAGGATTTTCAAAACAGAGACAAATTTAAAGGTTGCAAAACATAAAAGCCTGAATTTGAAGACCCCTGCTATGTATGCAGAGTTGGGAAGTTTTTGATTGAGGCATGATACTGTCCCTGAAAGACCACATTTCTACAAAATAATCACATGAACTGCCCCTTTTTTCTGGTACTTTGCATAAAATCTCACCCTATCCTAACAATTGTGTTTTTACAGGATGACTACCCAGATGTCTATGATTATGGAGTTGACAACTACTACACAACTGGAGATGGTGGAGGCAGCAGCAGTTCAGTTGTAGTCAGTGGAGGTGGAAGCAGCAGCACTACCACCATTGTAGGCGGAGACGGCACTAGCGACAGTAGCAGTTCTGTTGTGATTAGTGGTGGTTTTGAAAGTGGAAGCAGCACTGGTGGCACAGTCCTTTCTGGAGTTGACGATGGCAGCAGCCGTACAGTTGTAGTCAGTGGTGGGTCAACTGGAGGAGGATCAGTCAGTGGCGGTTCTGTGCCAGTGGGAGGATCTTCTACGTCCAGTGGAGGCTCGGCGTCAGCTGGCGCTGGAGCCGGCGGGGGCTCCCAAACTGACCTGACTGTTGAAGGAGTTGATGACTACACTGACCTTGAAAAGTTCAAGGAGGAGGACATCATCGACTATGGAGACGACTTAGACAACTATGCATATGGAGACTACAGTGACAAAGTGCTACCTGCTGAGACGGATGAGTATTATGGACAGGTGAGGTATACTCCAATGGTATGTCTGCAAAACTATAATTTGAAATGAAGATTAGTTTTTAAATAAAAATATGTTAAACAGAAACTGATTACTTACTTTTCTGTATCTGTATGTTCTTTGTGCAGGTTGACGGAGCTCGTGGTGAGAAAGGACAGAAGGGAGAGCCGGCTGTTATTGAGCCTGTGAGTATCTGAGTATTAACAACATACTCAAGCAGCAGATGTAAGGTGCATGTGCACAAAGTTTGAAGATAGACTTGCATATGTGTGATCCACATGTAAAGACGATGCATCTCTTGCTTTGGAATGCAAAGGTTTATGCCAAAATACTTTATTTTGAACAACTAAACCTTCCCTCATAGCAAAGTTGCTCTGCGTATGAATTTGGAGAAGGGCCACGCAGGGACTATCAATAATCTCTAAATACAGGGTGGATGAGGTGGAAACCGAGAAATAACTACTCAACGTAATCCTTTTTGTGGTCACACTGACTCTAAATCTCACACACAAGTATTTGTAACGATGACTCATTTGGTAAGTTTGGAATTGTACACACAGACAGAATTAATATGTCTATTGGACCTACAGCTGTTTCACTTCAAACAAATGCCACAGACTTGTGCTTAGTATACATATTACCAAGCTCAAGTGTTTATAAGTGGAAACAACAACAAAAGAGTGTCAAGTACAGTTTCATGACAAATGTAACGCCATATGAATGGTTTCCTAAATAGGAGTTTTTGTGCTTACAAACTTCATGACAACTTATACATAATTCTGTAATGCAATATTACTAAATGAAGTAGAATTTAGCACATTTGTTTTCCCATCATTTTTCGTTGAAACAAGGACATAGCCTCATGGAGCTGTATCTACTAAATAATTTTACTATACAGTTAGAAGTTTTAGACCACAACCAGACAAAAAAATCCCCCCACATGTTGATGATACTGTTCTATTTGTTTCTAAACTAAAATACCAGAATCTGATGAACTCAGTAATGTTGGGTCATATTCCAGTTGAAAAATTAATTTCTTCTTCTAAGTAGTGACTCCTACTTTATCCTCATACAGAAAAAATGTGTTCATTCATTGATGCACATTAAGTAGCCGGATAGAAACTCATACTGAATTCACAAGCAATGCATGCCTGTGACTGAAGAATAGGACATTGCTGAGGACAGACCTATGCTTAACAAAATAAGTTTGATTGTTGTATTGACATGTGCAGAATACAACAATATTTGTACTTGTTTTAGGGTATGCTAATGGAGGGTCCCCCTGGGCCTGAAGGACCAACAGTAAGTCCATATGTTTGTCATGTTTTTTTACTTACACATATTCCATGCTAATCAATACTGATGGGTAACACCACTTATTTACGTATTGTTGAATAAAGAAAGATCAAATTTGCAGTTGGCCAGTTATGCATGTATTCAAATTTAAAAGTGCTTTTGCTGAAATGATTTTTACTTTGGCAATCTTATTAGAACATTTGTGAAAGCCAGAGGAGGCAGATGGTGTCCTCCTCAGGCCAGCCAGCTTTTTCTTACATGATGAACTGTAGTGTAAGCAATTAAAGATGACCAGACAAACAATCAACATCTCCCATCTTCTATGTGTATTCACTGTGGAAAGAATGAAGACATTTTTTGGTGCATAATGTAAATGTGTTATTCAAATATGATCTTTCTGTTTAAAATAGGGTCTTCCTGGACCCCCAGGATCTTCTGGCCCACCAGGCAGTTCTGGAGATCCCGGGGAGAGGGTAAGAAACTCCAGAAATTTTCAAGAACAGAAATTCTGCCCATTTTTGAGCTTGTTAAACATGCAATTGTCTTTAAGGGTCCTCCGGGTCGCGCTGGTCTTCCTGGTGCCGATGGTCTCCCCGGACCACCTGGAACTGTCCTGATGCTGCCTGTAAGTTAACTTGTGTTTTTTTGTTTGTTTGTTTGTTTTACAGAGTAAAAGATTTTCTATGGTTTTGCATTATTTTCTGGCCATTTTCAAAGCAGTTTTACTAATAACTCTGACACGTTTCACAATGTGTTCTTAGAGGAGGGGGATTTCCGATGAATCCAATTGCAAATATGTTTATATGGATGTGAGGCATTAGCAGCCCCACGTGGTGGTAAAGTAAAAGTGTCTGCCTGGACTCCCGACACCACAGATCTTTTTTTCTTCACCCCAAATTTAAGTCACAAATTAATCTGTCAGGCATCTTTCCAAGAAGTCATATGGTATTTTACGGGACACAAAGTGATGCTGCCGACTAATGCTTTATTCCGACTGCAAGAGTTACACAATCATACCAAAAAGCTTCTCTGCTGCCTACCTTTAAGTCTCTTGTTTTCTTAAACTTGGAAGATGCTCTCGAGCCTGATTATTTGTGCAGATGTGAAGTCTTGTGGATTCAGAGATCTCTTGTAGCTGAGCCGTGTGGCAAACTTAGTCTGGAAAGTGACTCAAGTTGTTCTGGCATGTACAATCCCACAAGTCTAATGAGAAACATGCATCTAAGTTTTGCTATTTTTTTCAGGCTTAGAGGACTTTTCGTTTTCTTTATTTGACACTGAGGAATCAAGTAAAAATTGTAAATCTCTCACTATGCTCCTGCTTTGTGTGCTGGATTCTTCTTCAAGTTGGTCAGTTGTTAGCATGAGCAGAATTTTTATGAATTGTGGATAGCTTCGATTTGCAACAAGAGACAATTAGAAAAAAAACATGCTGCCAATATGGGATGGAGAAATAAATGAGCTGTGAAGAAAATTTGAAATGTATCATAAACAAGAACAGGGAGAGTTACCCATTCTTTTTCTGTGCTGTGAGCTTCAGAAGACTTTACCTAAGTACCAGCGCTAAATCTACTGTTTTGAATATTCACTTCCTTGTTACCATGATTGCGTAACAGCGCTTCTCTGTAATGTTTTGTTCATCTGTGAGCTGACAATTAACATCCTGAGAACTATATGATTCAATCCAAAATCTATCTGATATAATAAATACAAATAAATAGTTTCATACCAGTTCATCTTTTTCACTCATATTGTAATGCTAGCATATGAACACCAGATGGCAGTAGAAATTGAACCTATAAGTCCACCAAGCCATGATTAATGATCTGTTTGGAATCTGTTGATGTTTTTTTAATGTGAATAACAGTGCAGTGAGAACATAATGAAGACCTTGACTGTTCTCAAAGACGTGAAATGCTTTGAGATTTTTATGTTTTTTCATATTTTTGTTGTTGTTTTTTTAAAATGTGCTTAAAAATATCTCTTCACAGTTCAGATTAAGCGCTGGAGGGGACTCTGGGCAAAAGGGACCAGCCGTTTCTGCACAGGAGGCCCAGATGCAAGCCATCATGCAGCAGGCCAGGGTAACAGCTAAACATATAGAGACAAATAGAGACATTTGTCATTTTGTGTTTATACTGCACTATGTGCATTTACTGCATAAGCAAGTCATGCATTATTCATTTATAGATATATACAATTTAAAACTTGCAGGCTGAATGGACAATAATGCAGTTAATCCAACACCCATGATCTGTTCATTTTTATTATTTTACTATTATTTTATCTTTCCTCAGCTGGCTATGCGGGGCCCAACAGGTCCAATGGGTTTGACTGGCAGACCTGGGCCTCTGGTGTGTATTTTACATCCACCATTTAGCAAACACTAAGAAATATTGACTGTACCTTTCACAATGTTTTTTAATTAAACAGTTCTTACAAAATATATGTTTTTTTTCTGCCTTATTTTATTCTTTTCCAGGGTCCTCCAGGTGTAACGGGACTAAAGGGAGAATCTGGAGAAGCTGGAACTCAGGTACTTAGTTTAACCCTTTGGAATTACTTTGAGATAAGCTGAAAAAAAAAGGAAAGAGGATTATATTACGTTCTTTTTGTAGAAAAAAAAACAAAAGTATACCACGTTTGGGATTGACAAATGTTGTTTCAGGGACCACGTGGACCCATGGGATCAGGTGGACCACCTGGAAAGCCTGGCAGAAGGGTACAATTTTGAGTGATCCTTCTTCCGTATTTAACCAGCCTATTAATGCGCATGTGTTTATGTTTCTGAATTGGAAGTAGCTTGTATTATTTGTATTATAATTGACCACCTAATTCATACAACTAAATACCAGTTGTTCGTTGCAGGGTCGTTCCGGAGCAGATGGCGCCAGAGGAATGCCAGGACAGACTGGATCTAAGGTAAGTCAGTGCCTATAATTGACAAACATTGATTTAAGTTAATTATACCTCGTAAAAGCAGTTTTACCAAAAGAAGTTTGGAGCTTGCACAAGATTTAATTTCTTAATTTTCTTCTTTTTATAGGGAGACAGGGGGTTTGACGGCCTAGCTGGACTTCCTGGTGAAAAAGGACACAGAGTGAGAGATTTTATTGGTTTATAAAAGTGATTTCAGCTTTGTTCATGTTTGAGGGATGGTAAAATGTAATAATGTTTGTTTTTATAGGGAGAATCGGGCCCCTCAGGACCTCCTGGTGCTCCTGGCGAAGATGGAGAGAGAGTATGTTGAAAAAATAGAATTTCACAGCTGCTACCTAATTTTACTGTGTCGAGGAGCTTTGGATCTGTTGTGATTGTGTTTTCTCCCTATGTCATCATCACTTCTGAAGTACCTACTGAAAACACTTCTGAATTCAACTCATCTGTATCTTTATTGTCTGACCTACCTCTACCTTGTACCTCATTACTGATTGTTTGCATCACCTGATCTCATCCTCGTCTGATTTTGCAATATTCCACATATCCTCAGCTTGTTCTTCTTTATTATGTGGTCCATGTCTGGACCACAGCCTGACCCTGACTCTGTCTCTTCCACAGGGCGATGATGGAGAGATCGGGCCCAGGGGACTTCCTGGTGAATCAGTGAGTGGTTGTGCTATTTGTTCTTTCAGTCTTACTCTGAGATATTGTGTTGATGGGTAAATGGAGGCTGAGGAGGGGTTGGGTTAGTGCTTGAGGTCTGCTGTCGTTGTGTAATTGTGTTAGTGGTGTTATGATATCATACATCAACTGCAGGCTGCTCTCCTTGCTTGAGATTTTTCTGCCTCATACCGCTGTGTTTATCAGGCTGCGTTGTTCTTCACCGCTGTCTGGAGGTGAGAAAAGCTGGCAGTACACATCAGGGTTGTTAAAGCCTCCCACTCCCACTCAGAAAGGATGTTCACTACAGAGAGTGGGGGAGGGCACGTGAAAGGCAAAAAACATCAGAAAGCTCTTGACATATCGTGTTGTGATTCGTTCTGGCCACCAGGGTGTGCAGCACTTGTTATGATTTTTTTTTCTGCCAGGACAATCGGACTGCTTAGGTAACAGTGAGACCTATGAGCCATGGCAGATAAATTCACATGAAAGTGAGAGAGAAACACAATAATGTCTCAAATTAACCTTTTAACTCATGTCTGGATAATAATTACGATAAGAATATTATTAGTAATAAAGATAATAATGCATTCTTTAGAGGCATTAATTGGCATTTTAACTACATAGCCAATATTGTATTAAACAGCCAATATTGTATTAAACACATTTTTAAATAGGTGAGTATTAACAGAGAATCAATATTACAAATAAAATGCAGTTTTATTGACTAAAAGCTGTTAAGCCTGTGGTAGTCTGGCAGGCAGGTGGTACTGAGTAATAAGTAGAGCAGGTGCATCCTGGAGTAAGTGATAAAGGGATGCTGTGCAGAAGATCAGAGAGACACAGAGTTATAGTTTTGGGGAGACTTGAAAGCAAAATGAAATAACCCTGAAATCAGCACTGCAGTTTGAAGGAATCCAATTAAGTTGTTGGAGGACTTGACTAATATGCTCAAGAAAGTAGTTTTGTACCTGTTAACGTTGGGGCGAACCAGAGAGGACAAAATTACAGTCTTCAGTTTAAAATGTAAGAATTGCATGCATAACAATAAGTAGTATTGTTTGAACTGTTTGGACAGTGGAATTCTGTGCACAGATTATTATTACTGATATGTTGTTTCTTTAAAGTGGAGGAAACAAGTCACTCTTAACTATTAAAGTGGCTGATTTAAATAGGACAGTCTGTAAGAAAATAAGATGGTAGTGTACAGTAGAACATTTGTGACTGAATATAGCAAGCTGTCAAAGTAAACAGAAAATGTCATATTTCTAAAAACCTCCACCAAGAGTTTGCATTAATTTTACTGATAAGACTTTTTCACCTGTTTTAAAAAGCAGTTCTGATATGAGTCCAGGTCCTAAGTGACAATTTGGTTCATCTAAGAGCTTCCTGTTGAATAACTTGTTTTAGCACCGAGCCAACATATGAAGTTGGCGTCATATAAAACATCTGTAGATCTCTTCTGTCAGTGGACTCAATATGTGGAATTTCTTATTTGTATAAATGAAGCTGAACTCTGATTTCCATCATGTTAGATTTTACAAGTTTTAACCCTAACGGAATGGGATCCTTTTCAATTCGGTGTGAAAGCATTTTATTTAAATTTTTTTTGGTTCTTAATTAGTATTGTGTTTTTATTCTGTCGGCTAAAATGCCCGAGTTGCAATATACGTATTTCTCTGCACAGTAAACACACAAATTAATACATGAAGGCTAATAAATTAACTGAAATGTATAAAGGTAGCAGACAACCCTGATTCAATTTTACGAGATTCAAAATAGGGTTTTAGATATAGAGTAGTGTCATCAGCATAGAATGGAAATATTTTTCACTATTTCCAAAACAATAGATAATAAATGATGATCAGAAGTGGATGGAAGACAGTCCATGGAAAAACACCCAACTGAGCAAAACTGGGATTTGAAACCTTTATGTCTGTACATGTTACATACAATCTTAGTTAACAGGCTTTGCAAGGTCTGATAAACAGACTGCTTGGAGTAAACTGGAATTATTTAAATTAAGGGGGCATTAACAAGATCTCAACTAGATATGTTTTCAGGGTTAAATATAAACTAAAATTTAAGACAGTTATATAAGTAGAACAAAGACAAGAACGATTTAGATGATTGAAACAAATGCAAACTTGATATTCACAAGGACATTTATGAACGTGGGATTATTTCCAGAGGTATAATTTTGAAACAGGGTTTAATTATTTATCAGACCTCTCACAGGTGTAATATCACCCTCACCCTCATTTCTTATTGCTCATTTTTCGCACTAGGGACCTCGTGGTTTGCTGGGACCAAAAGGACCTCAGGGACCTCCTGGACCACTTGTAAGTTTGGCCTTTCCTAATAATATTTTTTCATATTCTCTGTTTTTCTCCAGATTTGCTGTTTACAGAACAGAATACATTTTTATCATCTCATGGGCTCCTCAAAGAGCACCCCACAGGGACATACCAAACTCAATATATCTCAGAGAATCTGCTCACAATAAGTAGCGTGTGTTATTGAGTTTCTTTAATATTTCTGAAATATATGTAAGACAAGAGTAACTATAATATTTATAGATCTAATTTTTCATGAACAATGGCTTTTTCCAAATGTGTTTTTTTAAACTCTTGCACAAAAAAGAGATTTTCTGAATTAGCCCTCAGCAGTTTAAAAAATTAAATACCTTTACATTGCTTTTTATTCCAGTGGATTACAGATTTACTTCATTAACTCCTGATTTTGTCTTCCTTATTTTTCCTCCCCTGTGACAGGGCGTTGCTGGAATGGATGGCCATCCTGGACCCAAAGGAAATATAGTAAGTTTAGATTGAAGTGAGTACTAAAAAAGGGTTAAATGGTATTAGGATAATCACTCTGGGTGTGTTTAAACCCCAAACCGGTGAAACTTTTTTTTTTATTAACACACATACACAGGAAATATATACATACACATATATATAAATATATATATAACAAGGTAGAGATGGAAGATCAACAACTTGCCTAGACTCTTGGACCGCGTGATTGATTGCTGGTCATTCTAGAGGGGAAGGTGTTTTGTATTTGGGGTTTAGCAGTTTGTCTTCAGGAAACTATGTCTGCGGACTTCTCTTTTGCATTTAATGTAACTAATATTCTGAAATCTGGCCACAAATTATAGCTTATTTGGTTTAGAAATGAATAATTTATTAATATCTACTATCTGTTTTTCATTTGAAAAATTACCTCATTAGTGTATAACTAGGCTTTTTTTTTCTTTTTCCAGGGGCCTCAGGGAGAGCCAGGACCCCCGGGACAGCAAGGCAACCCCGGAGCTCAGGTAGTTGATTTACAGGTTCTTTTACATTAGATGGTTGTCTCATCCATCAGAGGCAAGGTTCTGAAAAGTTTCTTATCCTCGCCACAGGGACTCGCAGGGCCACAAGGACCAATTGGACCTCCAGGAGAAAAGGTATCTTTTTAAACATGCTGAATATGTAATCCCTGCTGGGAGAAGAGTAACTGCTGGTATGATAAAATGTTAATAAATGCAGACCTAGAATATGTAAAATTATTAGAATTTGTCTCATTCATTTGCATGAGCAAGAAAGCCAAGCTGCTATCAAATTCAGGCCCAGATGCTTATCAAACAATTATACAAACACATCCCCATGCTCGGCACAGAATTTTTCCCATATTCAGCACACACAGATTCAAATCCTGATACATTTTAAACCAATTACACCCAAGTCACATTCAATAGTTGATGCTGTATATTATTGAACAGCTAGTAACTCAAAAATAAATTATGTGGGTGTTATGATCCCCCTTTTCACTAAAATAAAGCTTTGAACAAAATGAAATATAGAATAAAAGCTAAAACTTTGTTTTAATATATTAGTTTAACAAAGTAATCATCAGCTCAATATTTTAATCATACAATGCCTAATAATTTAAGGAAATGCATAAAGAAGTAAAAAATAACTTGCATATGTAACAAACTGAAACTGCAAAAGTTTTTGTTATGCTGACCTCAAATATCTTTAGTTTTATTTATTTAGTTTTTAGTATTTTGTAATTATCATACATATTTCTATAATTAGAGTTATCAAACTTGTGGCCAGGTTAAACAGGGTATGTACATTTTGTATGAGAATTTGTATCATCACATGATGAAAATAAAAGCTAGTAAGACGTAACAATACACATAAATACAGATTTGGAATGTACCTACGTTTATAGAACACAGTACAATTTGTTACAATCACGTTCAGATAAAGAAATACAATGTATTATTTTTTATGTTTTTCAACAAAGCATTGAATACAAAAAAAATCTATTAATGAAAATATGCATTTACAACATGAATTTGTTCCAGATCAGCATTGCCTACTGCTCGTGCTTCCTCTTGCTATTATAAACCAATTCTCACATTAATACAGTAAAATAATATTAAGTTGGCATCACTTCATGAGCTGCCATGTTAAAAGGCTGCATGAGGGAAGTGTACAGGTTTTAAAACAAAGCAGCATTTGTGCATTACACATGTGAGCTATTGTTTTTGCTGTGACATCATTTGTAAAATGCCAGCAGCATGTATTGTACGTATTTCGTATTGCCATGCCCTAATCTTTGGTGTTATATTTCTGCAGACTTTTAGAAACTGTATATCCTATTGAGTAACCATTTGGATTTTGTCCAGGGTCCAACTGGAAAGCCAGGACTTTCGGGAATGCCAGGAGCTGATGGCCCTGCGGTGAGTTTAAGTTCAGATTTCCACCTTTTTTACAAATTAGTTAGATCAATTCAGAACTTCACATCCAGGGTTTGGATTAATTTCAGGTTACATTTCTCTATTTTTGGATGGATAGTTGGATGAATGGATGGATGGATAGGAGGTTGGATGTGAAATAAGATAAAATAAACTTCTTTAATTTCATATCACTTTGCCACATTAATGTTTTAACATACACGCTATCAAGCACCTTGAGATGATTATTACTGTGAAGTGTATGGATGATAGAAAATCTTCGCTTGGCTTTATTAAACAAGATCAACACGCCCACTCACAGTAATTTATATGCAGAAACCCTCCTTCCCGTCCCACACAACGGTGACACCTACGCTACAGACAGATGTTTCTTGGAAATCAGCAGGTGGCTCCATAGAGGAGATGAGACCAAGAGAGGCTTTACAATTTTATTAAGTTAAGGGGGAAAAAAACCGTATAAAATTTGAATAAAAAGTGAGTATATGTTGAAAGGTTATACAAATGGCGAATACTTCACGCAATGCAATACAACACTTTACAATCCTTCAAAGGTTTACGTTTTACATTTGAAATAGCTTACATCCATTTACTCAGACCTTCTTTAAATTCATTTGTTGCCAATAACTTCAATTACAACATCCTCAGCCTTAGTGCTTCCTCTCTGCCACTAATTTATTTCCTCCTTTGCATCCATTTCTGACTCTAAGCTAAAAACCCATCAGTTGGTTTGCAAAGCTCCTTTGTCTCATGAGAATCCAATCAATTTTCTTTCAGATGTCTTTTTTTTTGGACATCCGCGTGTGTGTTCTGTGTGGTGCCGTTGCTGACTCATTGTTGTGTATTAGTTCACATGGATGCGGTTGTATGTGGGTTCATGTTGTGAAGTCTCAGAGCGGCTTTGGTCTCAGCTTTTAGTGCCCAGTTATAGCTGCGAGTGCATCAGCAACACTGCATTAAGGATGGAAAATGACTTCCCAAAAGAGATTGAACCTTTGGAAGGCCTTTTTAAGTTTTCCAGTTAGATTTGTCTTCCAGCCGTTTTACAGACTAATCCTTTAGTTATAGTGACGTTGCAGTGCTTATTGTGGTAATTATATTAAAATGCTGTGCAATAATGCTCTTCTCAATAATTCACAGGGTCACCCTGGAAAAGAGGGTCCAACTGGGGAGAAAGGACACATGGTAAATTATTATTTATTTATTTTATTTTATTAACTACAAGATTTTGGATATATTAAAACTAATACTGTTAATAGAGATACACCAATAAATATTCTGGTAATGACATTTACCTATATTCTTTATTTGTTTCCCGAGTTTTTATCATTTATATTATTGTTGATCTGAAAGCACTCTCTGTACAACACTGTTTATTAATATTAAAGTGAATACAGCCTTTTCTGTATATTCATTACGGATTATAGACCTTTACCTCAACTCATAGATTTCCAAAGTGCTGCCACCGTTTAAAAATATTAACAGTCCACAAGGACAGTTTTGCTTTCTTATGTTCAGCCCTACCATCTGTTTTGCTCCAGTAATAAAGCTTTAAAGAGCACATTTCAAAGAAGACTATTTGCTTTTAAAACAGCTAAAGTAACCCCTTGTGTGACTCCTGACCTTCTGAACACCCATAGTGATGCTGAAAATTGTGGTTGCTCCACACAGTGTTGCTTCTAGCTTGACTTACGGGCATGGATAGATTCTTGCCATGTTGTACTCCCATTCCTCACCTTAACATTTTTATGCTATTTCTTATGGTAGTTGAGTATATTTGATTACTTCGAAAGAGATGTCAAGAACTACATAAATAAAATCTCCAGTATAACAATTGTCTATGACTTAAAGGTGTAGGGGAGGATCTTTTCAATAGAAACATTTCAATGGAAAATCCCATTGAAAATGACAGCTAATCAAAAACGACCGGTGGTGAAAAATAACTGGCTGTCAATGCGTAAATAAAATTTACGCAATGACGTATATCACTAATGTCCCCAGCCAACCGATCCGTACAACGCGCGCTCATGTTTGAATTCGCGCATGCGCAGATTGTTGTGTAGGAAGTAAAACGGGACGGACAAGACACATCATTCACCATTGAAGAAAGGTTCTCCCCGTATGGCAGCGAAAATGGAAGGTGGCTGTGGTCCTGTAGATGTAAACAGACTGCATGTGCTGAGGATGTGTGCGCTCCCAATATCAGGGGGCGTTACTGGAGATGAGGTGGCGCATGCACAGTGTTGCGAAAATGAGAATGAGCTGAAGATCCTCTCCTATATCTTTAAGATTTTACATCCCAAACCATTATCAAACCCAGAATAACTGAATAATACTGGTTGTGATATACAGGCAGATTTCCTTACAATGAATTATGTGTGCTTTTTCAAAGCTGATATGAAACCTCCCCAAGTCACGATCATATTTACACATTTCAAAGGAAAGATCAGGTACAAAGAGACCTGGTCTACAAAAGTTGTAAATAGCAAAAAGCTGAAACGACCAGCAGATTTTAGGTCTTTGGTTCTGGATCAGTGTTTTACATTTTAGACAGATCATCAAGCCTATTAGGAAAGAAAAAAAAAAATCCAGTTTCCAGACAGTACTCGATTTCCCAGTGCATCTCTTACAATTAGTCCATGTTTAAGTGTCTTTTCTCAGCATTATGCTTGATCTTGTAAAATATCTATCGGTTTAGGGCCCAGCTGGACCTCAAGGCCCCATTGGTTATCCTGGACCTCGAGGTGTAAAAGTAAGTAAATCATCATTAATATTGAGCACATAACTTAAAGCAGAACATTAACACTTTTGTTACAGACCAGTTCATTAGGATATCTTTTCACGTCTATACTTAGAGTTTAAGAACCACAACTTTTTAAATCCCACTTAATAATTGTTGGTACTATGGCGTTACTGATGTAACGCCATAGTACCGCCAACCCTTGCAGCTCCCACTGAAAAAGTGGATTGTTCAACTTGTTTGGCTAGTGTTCAAAATTTCCTGGAAGACTGCTTAAATCTAAGAGACTGGTCAAGAACTTGTGGTGCTCTAAAGTTTCTATCCTCTGTGGGAAAATCGTTCAAAAGAGCAGTGACTCAGCTTCTTCAGTATGTTTGGTCAGCCTTATTTTAGAACAACTGCTATCACATGGTGGGTGAATATTTTTACCTGCCAGATTGAATACACTGCTGTTTCCCCTTGTTGTCCATTTACATGCCGATTGTCCTGTAACTTCTGTCTGATCTTGCATCGCAGGGAGCTGATGGCGTCCGCGGCCTCAAGGGAACCAAGGGCGAAAAGGTAAGAGGATGCAGGCAGGAGGATGACTGTAGCTAAATCAGTTATTGAAGTTACATTTAACATTAACAGAGAGATTATGGTTATTGTAATTATACTGATGATTGGGGTTGATGGCCTTTTCTTGCCAATGATAATCTCAGAACATGTAATTTTGCTGCTGCAACGATGGAAAAAGGGGCTCTTAAGAGTTTCTATGGCAACAAGGGTTCTTCTCTCATTGCTTTTCTATTAGACTTGACATCTGTGTGTTTATGTATGGGTCTAATTTGAAAGGATAGGGCAATATTTGACAAGTAAAAATGTTTTGGTTATTAAAATCGTGTCTGTTGCAGCTCTAACGTTGTGTTTTCATGTTTCTCATGTTAGGGGGAGGACGGCTTCCCTGGCTTCAAGGGAGATATGGGCATAAAGGGCGACAGGGTAAGGTTCATATCTGACTCAATGCAGCTCGGCCCCACTTGAAAACATGAAAATAGTCATGCCCCTTTTAATTTCTTTATATTTTGTCACGTGAACCCAAAATGTAGTAAGGTTGTTTTTTTTATTTTATTTGAGTAAAACAAAGTATTAAATATTTCTGAACTGGATGGAAAATTATATACAAGTTTCAATATTTCCTTTAAATAAAATTCTGTCACAACTCTTTCTACGCTTATAACCCTGATTGAAATAGTCTAATGTGTAACTACAAACCACATGGTAACTAATGGAGGAGATGCAGAGATCTAGAGCTCACGTGGGGAAATCTTTTGATAAGGCAAATAAGTGCAGTCAAAGTAGTTTTATTAGAACTTCTTAGGGTAAAATAAACTATAAAGTGAACCGAACATAAATAATTTAGTGTATTCTAACCAGGAATCAGATGCTATCTTATGTTCTAATAGGAAGAATAATCCAAATGGGAAAATAGCAGATCTCCAGAAACTCTGTCTCCTGTTGTTCCTATCTTTCTATAGTCCTAGAAAATATCTGACCTGGCACTTTTAGTGGACATTAATTGGCAGGTCAAGATGAAAACAATTTGTGTCATGCAGATATCTAAATCAGGCAAACAGCAGAGCACACTCAGAAGTATTCATTTGTCTTGAGTTTTGTCTTCCAGTAACATATTATTTGGGACTTGCAAAAAAAAGAATACCTTGAACAGTTTTGTTTGTAGTTCTTCGTCTTGTAGGAAACAGGAAACATGAAGAAGAATGTGCTCTTTTTTGACTGAGCCAAAAAGGTGTTGGCCTACATGTCAAACACTATATGTAACAGAAACTAAGGGTAATGGTCGGAAGGCTTATCAGAAGTAATGGGGAAATTTTATTCACACAAATACTAAAGTCTCTTGGACAAAAATACACCTGTTAGAGGCTGCAAAAAACAAAGCAACCAACAAAGAGATATGAATATTTTTGCTTCACGTTGTTTAAGTTAAGCCTATACTGACCCCTTCTGCCGCTGTTTCCTAAAGCCTTTCTGACTGCTGTGGAATGGGGAGTAATGATAAAACATGAGGTATTGTTCATGTTGACAGCTATAATTGTGTTGCAGTTTTCAATTCCTTCTTTGCCTCTTGCAAGAGAAGTCCTAAACTCCACCTGCCTCGCCCCTATGTAGGAGAAATTAAGTCTGACACGCTCACTCCGGAGCTGCTCGTCTGAAGTGCATTAGGGATTTACGCTGTCAGGTTGCAGGAAAATATGGCTTCCACAGTGAGAAACATAACTCACAGCAGCCTGTACTTGAAACATTAAATCCCCCATCCCTGAACCGGCTGTCTCTAGCTGAAGAAGGAGGGAGAAATCAATGGCACTTTAAACACCACTTCAAGCCCACAGGAGACACGGGCCTTCCGCCATGTTTTCCTCGGGAGATGACGCTGAATCCAGATGAAAACAAAGATTTAAGAAGGCCCCTCCGTTCTGAAGATACCCGCATCGGGCCAGGCTGCAAATGACTCAGTTTGACGCAGGCCTGTGAAGGGGGTGTGCGCGTGTGTTTGCGTGTGTGCGAGACTGCTCTATTTAATGTGTTCTCTTAGATGAGCCTCCGAGCGTAAGTCAAGTACAGTTTCCTTGATGCCTTTTTATGTGTACTTAAGGGTGGATGTGTGCGTGCGCACTTGCTTGCTTTGCAACTCTGCACGGACCTTTAACTAGATACCTTTCACAAAGCAATGGGCCTCCACAGCAGCGGCGGGCTGTCAGAGCAAGTTTGTACTCTGTCATTTAGCGTGTGTCCTTTTAAAATGGGAACAGAGAGAAGGAGTAGGATTACTAACCACTTTTCAGCAGCAACAGTATCTAACTGGATCCTTTAAGCAACGTTTCACTTCTGTTAAAAGGGGCAGCATGAACCGTGCACAGGAGAAGAGTTGGCTCAAAACTTTCATAAGCAGCCAACTAAAGTCCAATGCAACCAACTGTCTTCAGAATTAAACTGGTTAGTTGATGGTCTACCTGTGTTAAATTTCACCTGCACGGAAATCTGGCTGCTCTGTGCAAGCTTCAGAGCTTTGCTGAGAACATTAGATTATAAGCAGCTTCACAAAGGTCAATGTGTGCAGCAGACAGGTAAGTGAGAACATTGTGAAGAAATATAAAAGCAGAGTTTGACTACAATCAAAATGTTCCAGGTTTTAAACATTTCACTGAGCTTTGTTGAATGCATCATTGTTTGGAGCAGTTTACAACAATAGACATCGTTCCTGCTCATATTTTTGTTGCTCATATCAAACACTGTTATATTGGGCTGTGGAAACTGAGAAATGGAAATGGCACAGAATAAATCAATAATTATATATTTATATATATATATATATATATATATATATATATATATATATATATATATATATACATATCGATATTTTATGCTAGTTTCTGCAACAAGTTGTTGTAGATGCTAATGGCTGTGGGCAGAAAGGATCTTCTGAACCAGTCTGTACTTCGAAAAAAGCATATTATTTAAAGACTCTCAGGATCCAAGCATATTTATGTGTAAGATTGTTGAAGTAAAACGTCAACCTAGTTTATAACGTTACACACGATACTAGACATTTCAGTGTCTATATTATCACAAGCATTTAACTGTAGCAAAAGGTCCATCTTCAAATATTAACTCAGGGGGGGCTAATTTACACATGAACATCAAACATTTTGGAAAACCAATAGATGATCATATGTAGTGATTTCTGCACTGTCTAGGGAGAACTTGGACCAGCAGGGCCCAGAGGAGAAGATGGTCCAGAGGGCCCAAAAGGTCGCTCCGGGCTCCCTGGAGATGCCGGACCGCTTGGCCCCACTGGTGAGAAGGTGAGACACTTCTGCATTTTAAATGCTTACACTGTAAGCCATACCAATTCCTCACTTTTATTAAAATAACAGTGGAACGATGAGCTCTTATTTTTTTATCTTTAGTAATGTTTGCACTAAGATTAAAGCACAGCAAGGCTTAAAAGAAAAAAATGTTTTTTTTTTTTTTCCTCTGATGTGAGAAGGGATCAGTTTGCTACTTCTGTTGCTTTTCAACCAGCTGAGAGTATTAAAGGATTCAGATGCGGCAACACTGAGTAGGCTGATCTGTACATTTCACACAGCCAGTGGTAACACTCCCAGATGACTTAATCATCTTTTACAGAACTGAGGAGTTGATTCATTGTTTTCTGAAACTCGTTAGATGAAGAGTCTTGATTATCTCAATGTATGTTAAATAATGTTAAATAATGCCTTTACACCATGTGGACTCTGTTTAAAGCCGCCTAATTTGGAGGTTGTGCATGTTTGATTTTTGTGTCCATTAACACCACAATTTGTGTGAGGGTAATTCAGACTTGTTTCTGTTCTTAGAAAAGTCAAAATAAATGGGAGTGAGTTTAACTTGGTGCAAAAAAACCTAAGTATTTATTGGAAAATAATAGAACAAATAGTTAGTATAATATTGCGGTAAAATAATAGAATTTTGCGATGGTTTTCACTGCAGTTACACTGCATCACCGGTTTTTATTGCCCTTCATTAGCAAATCACGTTTTTTAACTGGATGTTTATATACTCATAGTGGAAATAACTATAATAAAATTTTAACTATGTTAAAAGTTCAATCAAACAGACAATATCTATGTTTTTTCCAACAGTATCTAACACTACAAATGGTTAAAGTAAATTGAATGGAGTATTATCCCCTCCATAGAGCCTTCAAATCCATTCAGTATGAAAAACCTATCATGTTAAGCTTTTACAAAAGTGGTAATTTGTGCACGTCTACAACGTAGCGCTGGATTTTGCAAAAAATTCCTGTCTCTCTTTTGCTAATGATGTAAATCATTAAAACTCAATGATACAACTCCTTGATAACTTGGTTTGAAACATGTCATTGTGGGTCCATGTATCCATGCTCTATCAAAACCTTCAGAGAAGGTGTGGATGACGAATTATTATTTGAAAAAACATGCTAATTGGATTGATCCACAAAATTATAGGTCTCTGCTACAATACAGTTTTGCATTTCTTCCACATAAAAATAAAGACAGATTAAATAACACTGGAAGCTAAACAGTCAAATACTCCAGTGCTAACCCCTACAAAAATATAAAATAAAAGCTTAACAATAGCTCAAAAAATATTTGATTTTGAATGTAATCACTTATTTTATCTTACATGTAAAGTTTTTATAAAATTCCAACATTGAGTTTAATAGAGTTCATCTTTTAAATGAATCACAGCCATTTCTTGTTAATCTGAAGATTATTTTCCTACCTAACAGGGTAAACTTGGAGTTCCCGGATTGCCAGGCTACCCAGGAAGACAGGGACCAAAGGCAAGTGCTCCACATATTGCTAACCTGAAGCATTAGTCAGTGATTTTTCTCTGTTTTATTAATACTTATGGTAAATTAAAGTTTAAGTTAATAGTTTTAACAACATGTGTTTTTAAACTGAAAAACTGGTAAAGGTTAGGATGATGGCAAGGATTCTACCCTCAAGGAGTCAGAGATTACTATAGGCAAAAGCTTTTTTCATTGTGAATTTTAAAAAAATAGGTGTTATCTCTTGAAAAATGTTCATCCAAATTTAAGCCTGCTAGGGGTATGAATAATATTCACTGTACCTTGAACAGCAATGGCTATACCTTTTTAAATCTTTATTATTATTTGTAAAAAAAAATCTGAAAATGAGCAAACAATGCTTTCTAGGCTGGCTTTTTTTCTTTTTTACCATTAGTTGGTTCAGCCTTCAAACTCTGTTGCCAAGTCTCAGCCTGAAAAGTGGATGTGCTTGAAGCTTGCTGATGAAAGAGATGGGATTTTGAATATGCAATCCCTGTCAGCCCTCAGCTGCTTATGCGATAACAATAAAAAACTGTGGTGTCCTGTCCCACCAGCTATAATGGGTTGGGAGTATTCCAGGGAGTGAAATAAATAAGAAAGACATGTTTATATGTTCTCTCCCAGGTGACTAATTGCTCTCTTTCTGTTACACAGGGATCTCAGGGTTTCCAAGGCTTCCAAGGCACCAACGGAGAGAAGGGCTCTCGGGTATGTCGCATATAGCGTTTCCTATATATTTTAGCCCTAAGAAGTGCTGGACGCTGGTCGAGATTGATCGAGACTGATCAACCCCGACGGAAGCTGCGTTGCTCTCAAATAGATTTGACCAAGCACGGAAAGAAAGTACCTCTTACACAACTCATTTCAAACAAGCAAAAACATTGTTTATCACTCGATGGCACTTTGAGCAATGTTTCATTGGCTCTGTGTGTAAGGGACGCTCCACTAGCTCACCTAAAAGAGTAATAGTTTGTCACCCTGACTGGAGCAGGGCACATAAAGCTTCTCGTCCTTACAGGACATTCGAGAAGTTTACGCGAGTGAGCTCCCAGATGAAAAGAAATAACGCCTTTAAAAAAAAAAAACATTCACCGCTCTTATTTGAAGGCTTTATACCACTCAAAAGATGTGCTTGTTCTCTCATTAAAGTGAAATGAATCCATTTTAATTTGGGTTCCGAGACACGACTTAAGTTGTTAAACCAAAAAAGTTATTTCTTTAGCAGTAATGGCTCGAATGCTAGTAATTATAAGTATTAATGATGATATAAAAGTAGAAAGGCCTTCATTGGATATAAAACCTGATCTCAGAGCACAGTAATGGCCCAACGCTATCAAGCCCCGTCTGCAGATATTACCCTCATCTGGCCTTTAGATTAATTCATGTTGAGCATGCAGCACCCACCTCTTTCTTTTTGATGATGTGAGTTGCCATTCCTTTGATCACTGGGTGTTCTTAACATCCACAGGGTACAGGAGGAAAGCCAGGCCCACGCGGACAGAGAGGACCGACGGTTAGTCTTACTCAGCACACTTCAGCTTATCTACAGATGGCAAACTTGGCACCTCAGTGAAAGCAGGGGGGTTGGGGAGGATGCTCTTGACATGACAATTTTAAGGAAGAGTCAAGTTGAAACGTTAATTAATCTTAATGTTTTTCAGTATGTCACACTGAACCCTGTCTGTGATTTTAATCACATCTTTGTTTCCACCAGGGGCCGAGAGGAGAGAGAGGTCCAAGAGGACCGACAGGGAAAGCTGGGCCAAAAGTCAGGGAACATTTTTTTTTTATCTTATGCTTTCTTGTGTGTGTGCCTTTTTTTTGTAGCTGACCCTTTTGCTTTGTTCCCTCAGGGTAACTCAGGAAATGATGGGCCACCCGGACCTCCTGGAGAGAGGGTATGTATCATCAAAAGTCCTGTTGTTTGAAGTGAATTTTCACTTCTTTGAGAGATCAGTGATTTCTGAGTGACGACTATATATATATATATATATATATTTTTTTTTTTTTCAGGGATTGCCAGGGCCTCAGGGACCAACAGGTTTCCCAGGACCAAAGGGCCCTCCTGTGAGTCAGATGATCTTTAGCCTCCTTCTTGCTGTTTTTTTGTTGTTGCTGTTGTTGTCCGTCGTACCTTTACTTAGAAGTTGTGTATTTCTGGGAATTTCTCAGGGACCAGCAGGGAAAGACGGATTGCCTGGACATCCTGGTCAGAGAGGGGAGACTGTAAGTTAATCCATTTGACTGCTGAGCCTCTTTTGTAGTCAACAGACTGATCTGTGATAGACTGAGTTTTTTTTCCTTCTGTCTAATCCAGGGATTCCAAGGCAAGACAGGCCCTCCTGGTCCTCCTGGTGTGGTTGGACCTCAGGTAAGGTCCTTGTTGTTTTGCTTTGAAAGCCGATTTTTTTACATTAGCCGGTATCTTTGCAAAAACATATTAGGTGCTGTCGCTTATTTAGATTATACATTCTTGTTACTGTGCCATATGAACTGTATCTGCATTAAAGCGATGGAAACACTTTCAGTTGGTCCAGCATCAGCTGATTTATTGTAGTGAGAGCTATACCGTGGGTGCTGTTTTTTTCTTCTATATTAGCTTTGGGCTCTCATACATTATGCATGACTGCTGAGCAGACTAACCCTCCAAGTAGTTCTGCTAATGCCAACTGAGAACATTCACGATAATAGAGGAATACTAAGGCTTTAAGGAGTAGTTGTCCTCCTACTCAGCAAATGCTTAACTTCTCCTTTAGAGTTCAAGAATTGAAAGCATATTTCTTTAACAGTCCTCACCAAATGCACTAAATTAACCATAACAATCTACATGTACTCTTAGACTGGTCTGTAGCTCTTAATGCTAAAAACGACACTACATTGTGTATTGGGATGTTTTTATATCAGAAACATCACTAACTTGCTTCAGTACTGTTGCATTTAGACAAGGAGGCTAGCCTCTTTTCTCTATGCACATTAATGGCTGTTAGCTCTCTATGACCAAGTATCTGGTTGACTGGTTCTTGTGTACTCGATTGGTGCTAACCACTGTGGACCAGGTACATGCTACAATGCTTGCAGTTTTTGACATTCTTTGATTATATCAAACTCTTTCAAATCCTTCGCTTGCACATTTTTTGCATTGACTATGAGTAATTACTACAAGTCTCACAGTGGGCTTGTCTAATCAAACTGACCACTCAAAGCATTTGGGGCACATTGCCATGTTGCAAGACGACTACTCTACCCCCTGTGCCACAGACACATGTGTAGGCCTAGTATTTTAGTTGACGTGTTGTGCTTGAAATATATTGTGTTTTCTTTACGTCTGTAGGGCCCAACAGGTGAGACTGGGCCAATGGGAGATCGGGGTCATCCGGGACCCCCAGGCCCACCTGGTGAGCATGGTCTTCCTGGAGCTGCTGGAAAAGAAGGAGCAAAGGTGAAACTTTGAGCTCTTGGTTACAAATAACAATTCTCCCATCAGATTGATTAAGACCGTTTTCTATTCAAACTAGTGACACTGTCTTATCAACTGTAGGGGGACCCTGGTCCCGCAGGCCCCACTGGTAAAGACGGCCCTCCCGGGCAAAGAGGTTTCCCTGGAGAGAGAGGTCTGCCAGGCCCTGTGGTAAGGTGTCTTTTTCCGCTCAGTTGTCACAAATGCTCAAAAAAGGAAAGATCTCTTGCTCAGTAGTTATTTCATAATAGGTTAAGGCTTTAGGCTACTGAACTCTGATTAAAATGTGTCAAACTCACCAAACATGAGCTCCAAAAATGTATCAGGCTGTTAATTTGTTTCTCTTTTTTTGCATTCTAACATTATTATGCAGTTTGCTAGATTTTCTTTATCAAAACCGATAGGAACTGAATTTCCTCAATGAAGGATTTCTTGCTAATTATGCAGCACACCAGCTGTCCCCATAATGACAAAGCAGATTTGTTACTGTATTGGTAAAGAACTGTTTTCTTCATCTGCTCAACGGCTGCTTTGGAGACTGCTGGAGGTTTTCTACCTCATGCTGCATTATTTTAAAGATAAGGGATTTATGATCCGGGATGCTTCCTTCAACAGTGTATTTCTTTTCCTTTTAGTTTTTCTCAAGCGTTTGTTTAATTTTGCTCTGCAGGGGGCTCACGGTTTGAAAGGGAATGAAGGTCCACAAGGCCCACCTGGCCCTGCTGTGAGTATAATCTTTTGCATTGCCCTTCCTTATTCCATATCCATCTCTAAAAGCAACATTTTGTATAACTTTATCCTAAAACTGTACCCTATATAACTTATAATGATTTGCAAATCATATTTCTGCCCTCACTGATTACATATGGGACTAATTGCTTTGCTTTGATGTATGTACGCACTTTTGCCATGACTAACATCAATAATGTTTTGTTGCTAAAGGGTTCTCCTGGTGAACGGGGTCCAGCTGGCCCGGCTGGACCTACAGGTCCACCTGGACGTTCTGGCCCACAGGGACCTCCAGGGCCCGCTGGAGAGAAAGGTGGACCGGTAAGGACATCCTACGAAAGAAACATCCAAGGGTGTGTCTGATATATTGCTCTGAATCTCTGTCTGACTGTGTTTTTGTCCATTGGGAAATATCTAGGGAGAAAAAGGTCCTCAAGGCCCAGCTGGAAGAGATGGTATTCAGGGACCCGTGGGGCTTCCAGGACCCGGAGGACCACCAGGACCACCTGGGGAGGATGGAGACAAGGTCAGTTTTATATGGCTTGATTTATAATCAATCAAATGAAAAATTTAATCCTATGAAGTGCAGTGTTTTTTGGGGGGTAAAATCAGTTTTTCTAAACATTACTATTTAAAAAAAGATTTTATTTACATAGAGACTCAAACACATAAATTCTCTCCAAAGTTTGGATTTAATAGGGTTGAGGTCAGGGCTCGGTCTAGAAGCTTAACAATTGCATCCTTTTTGCCTTTTAATCATATTTTTTATGTGTGTTTGTTGCTATTAACATGATCATCTATTATTGGTGTAGAGGTTGTTAACATTAGCAGTAGACCTCCATCTTTATCACCTTAGTAACCTTTGGGCAGTGCGTCAGTACTTCTGCCGGTAAATTAGACCCACATAATACTGCTACCACCCTGCTTGACAGTTTAAGGTTAAAAACTCTGTTTAAGTAATGTGATTTTTTCCTTGTAGGGGCAACTCAACATCCATTTGACCTTAAAAGTGTCCATTTCATAAAAAAGTCACTTGTTTCTGGATAAGCGCTACGGGATGTTTTAGTACTGCTGTTCAGGCCGATAACCAGTATTTCCTGATCAAAAACAACCACACCACCTTCATTGCTGCTCCTCTGTAGTTTAAAAACACAGAGGAGCAGCCCAGTCGTACTCATCGGACAGATACCGATATGCTTAACAATAAGAAACATCATCAAAACCAAAGCTGGGATTTAAATCATTTTTCTTCTCATCTCTTTCCCTCTGACCTAAATACTGCAAGGGAGATTTGTTTTACAGAGTCGACATTGATTTGCAGATCTTTAAAAGTCTGGCCGTCCTTGTTGCTGCTTTGCGCTGCTGTGTACAAACAAATAGGAGATGGGGAGCTGAATTTCAGAGGCAGTGACGATGACACTGTGACTCTTTAGCATTCAGAGGTGCGAGTGTGTCTTTATCCTCTCTAGAAACATTTGCAGGAAGATCAGCAAAAGAGAAAGTCAAAGGATAATCTCTCATCCTTTTGGTGAGTGCCGGAGTTCGTAAATTGCCCTACAGTGGTCCCTGCAGGGTAGCTGGACACAGGCAATACTGTGAGAATTTCTGTGTGGATTTAAGGGATATTACCAGCTACGATTTATACACATTCAGACACTTCTATTCCTAACCCTGTCTGCGTAGAATCGACTGCTTCAAGCATTTTTCGGGAGACAAAAAAATAAAAAAATGAATTGTCTGGCTAAACCCATAAAAGTAAGTGCCTTCTACACTGATAGCTATTAGGAATATATGTATATATCCAAACACCCACTGTGTAAAAAAGGCTTTGAAAGGGAAGCAGAAGCACAAACGGGTTTATTTTGTATATTTTAGCACACTTTCTAATGGAAGCAATTATCTTGTTTCCCTTTGGTTTGATAGTTTGTGAGTGACTCATGATAACCGCTCTTCAGATGTAAATTGTGTTTGTCAGCAAAATGGACTGAATAGAACTGTGATCTGTTGGTTCTGAACTTTACCCATGTTTTTTTTTTTTGTTTTTTTTTGCTTTTATCACAAATGTTTGATCAGGAGCTACTTATCATGCAAGCCTGAATCTCTGTGGATTTTGGTTTTTGACATTGATGGTTCTGCTTCACAGGGAGAGATTGGAGAGTCAGGACAGAAAGGAGGTAAAGGTGACAAAGGAGAACATGTAAGTTTTATTTGCATACAACAAATAATTTGTGAATCATTTTCTATCTTTAGAATTAGTTTTCAAATGAATCCACACCTTATATGATAAAACATAAAATAAAAGCTCTATTGATTTCCTTCCCCTTAGGGTCCACCAGGTCCTACAGGCCCACAAGGCCCTGTTGGAGCACCAGGTCCTGCTGTAAGTGTCTATTTTGTGTATTTCTATTTTTCTTTGGTTTAGCAACTTGACCTCATGGTTCACTTTGTAACATCCTGCTTTGTACAGGGTGCAGATGGGGAGCCGGGTCCCAGAGGTCAGCAAGGGATGTTCGGCCAGAAGGGAGATGAAGGATCAAGAGGTTTCCCAGGACCCCCAGGCCCCGTTGGGCTGCAGGTGTGCACTGCAATATTTTAAAAAGAGTTTTGAGTTAATCAAAAAAGAAAAAGAACAAAGACCAATACTGTAAATCTTCAGGGTCTGCCTGGTCCTCCTGGTGAGAAAGGTGAAACCGGAGACGTCGGTCAAATGGTAAGACTGTGAATGTGTTTAAAGCGTTTATTCAGTCTGATTTATTGATAAAATTTACACATTAAAATGAGTTTTATCATCTCCTAGGGTCCACCTGGTCCTCCTGGTCCCAGAGGTCCTTCTGGCGCCCCAGGAGCCGACGGCCCTCAAGGACCCCCTGGTGGTGTTGGCAACCCTGGTGCTGTCGGAGAAAAGGTAAAACTTCTTATTTGGTCTATTTGTATTAAAGCAACTCTAAGTACATTTTCAAACGTCATTAAATATTTTCAGAACTTTTGTGATTATAAGTTGACTTAGAGCTCGTTGAATGACACCTCTGTCATGTCCCGAGGGGGTCCGTATCGGTTTAACCGTCACTAAGCATCTTTGAGGAGGGTGCCTGCCACGCAAAAAATAAATAATACAAATGTGCTGACTGCTTTATGGCATACGTCACTTCCTCAGTTTCTTATGTTCAACATCATCATATGACACTGTGTCGCCACAATCAGATTCATCACCACTTCGCTATTCATCCTTCACACAGCCACTAGAAATAGAAATTAACTAAGTTTTCTCCTGTAAACACGTCCCTCATGTATCTGTGATGAGCAGCTGTCTTGGGTTTTATTTCTTTTGTCAGCAGATTTATCCAGTCACAACAATTGAAAGATGCAAGAAGGCTTGCATAGATAACATGCAAAATTCGCATTTAGTAATAAAAAAAAAACATGTGTTTTTAAAACTTTAGGGTTCAGTCATGCTTTTTAAAAAACATCCAAACTGCTTAGTTTGGATTTCTTGACAACGGCATGAGAGGTTTTAGAAAGACAGCTCAACGCTTATTTTAGATTCCCTGTTGATGTCGAAAAAACGCGGAGCCGTTCATGCTTGAGGGATTTCGGATATGCTGATGGCAACACATTGCCGCGCAGCCACGTCCCTATCTCTGCAAAGCTCTGCTACCGATTTACTCCTCTCCTTCCGAACATGACATGGGATGATAGTTTCTCTACAAAACAAGTTCTGCCGACTTTCTCTTTTAAGCCCCAGTTGGGAGGCCAGTAGGTCTATGTGACAGTGAATAACGATACTGTCATGCGTATGGTGAGTCAACGGGACAACTATTAAGTAGAGGGAGAAATGATAAAGGACAGGTATATGGGCAGGTTTCAAGGATAACAGTGAGGTCAGCACATCCTTTAATCCAGCCTCCCAATCTCCTTGCGCTTGATGGATTGAAATGTCTTGTGTCATGTCTGTCTGTTTCCAGTCAGGTGACAGGGGCATGGAGACAAGGGCAGAGAGTCAGGGCTGCTGCAAATAACGGAATTTGTTGAACCACAGCGGACCCTTTCACCGATAATTAATGTGTTTGTCCATCCTCACTAATTTACTCCCCATTGACGTCTTTCAGGGGGATGCCGGAGAGACAGGAGAGCCAGGACTTCAGGGAGAAGTTGGTCCACCAGTGAGTAAACCATCTGTACTGTATTTGAGCCAAATTATAAAAACAAAATTACAGAGATGTACTCTTTGTTTTGGAGATTCAATAGTCCATCAGAACAAAATTAGATAATAGACCTTTGTTGTTTTTCACCTGTTTCTTATTTTTTTATTACTATAGGGTCCAAGAGGAGAGCGTGGCGAGAAGGGAGAGGGTGGTCCTGCCGGTGCTGCAGGACCTCCTGGCCCGAAAGGTCCACCTGGAGACGATGGCCCTAAGGGCAGCCCTGTAGGTTTCTTGCTTTGAGATGTAAAAATTACATTTGTACATGTAAATCACTGCGTGATTTCAATTTCCAAGTTTAAAGACTGAGGGTGTTTTTTTCTTCCTTCATTTTTTAAAATTAAGGGTCCGAGTGGCTTTCCTGGTGACCCTGGGCCCCCTGGAGAGCCTGGTCCAGCTGTAAATAAACACTTAACACGAAGCTCTAGTGTTTAAATTGTTTAAATAGTACCTATTTCTAATATAGGGTATTTGTTTGAAATTTAGGGTTTAGATGGCCCAGCTGGTGATAAGGGAGACGATGGAGAGGCTGGTCAGCCTGTGAGTTTTTTTTTGCTATTTGTAAAAATGTATAACTGTTAAGTCATTGTTGAAAGTTTAAGTTGTTAATCACTTTTTTTTTTTTTTCTAAACAAGGGTTCACCTGGTCCCACTGGAGAATCTGGTCCCTCTGGACCACCTGGAAAGAGGGTACCTGGATTCAGTCTCATTTAGTCAAACAAATGTTATCAGACTTATAGACTATCATGTTTTGTGTTTGTAGTATACATGATTATTGTCGAATTTTTAAATAGGGGCCTCCAGGAGCACCTGGACCTGAGGGAAGACTAGGAGAGAAAGGAGGCAAGGTAACTCACTGATTGACTAAAGATTTATGTTAAGTATTTTTTTTATATATTTTCTGACAATAATCCTTAATTTTCTACAAACACTCACTGTAACCTTTAAAGGGAGAGACTGGCATTGAAGGTCCCCAAGGAAAAACAGGTCCTGTGGGCCCTCAAGGATCACCTGGAAAGCCTGGTTCCGAAGGACTCAGGGGTATCCCTGGTGCAGTCGTAAGTACACCTTACCTAGACTTGCTTGTTTTGTTAAAATACAACATTTATAAAAATGTTGTGGCTGAAAGCAAAACATAAAAGATTCAGACTGCTTGTCGGCTTTGAAGAATCCTGAATAACTGATATGTGTTTAAAAGGGTGAGCAAGGACTGCCTGGTGCTCCAGGCCCAGATGGACCTCCTGGACCTATGGTGGGTAAATCTACCAGCTTGTTTTTTTGCTGTCTGCTTCTAGCGCTCACTAGGAAGGTTCTAAATAACTGGTTATCTCTTCAAAGGGCCCTCCTGGTTTACCTGGTTTGAAAGGAGACAGCGGTGTTAAAGGAGAGAAGGTAAATACCTCCAGTATCCATTAAAGTAACTTTGATAATTTAGAGAACCAGTATAACTCAAAAACTAATGGCATGTTTCAATAACTCATGAGGTTCATTAAAGTCTGATTGTCAGTTCGACAGAGTTGCGTTTAGAGGGGGCGTCAGGTAGATGTATTTATGTTGAAGCTGATGCATTATTGACTGTTGGGTAATTAACATACCTACTGTGTTTTTTTGTCTCAAGGGCCATCCGGGTCTCATTGGTCTGATTGGGCCCCCAGGGGAACAGGGAGAAAAGGGTGACCGAGGTCTTCCCGGGCCTCCAGGATCTTCTGGTCCAAAAGGAGACACTGTAAGCAACTCCATCCGGAGAGAGATCTCAAGAGTTTATCACATACTGTATTATTGGTAAGTAGTAAACAAGTCTATCGTCTTCTCTCCATTAGGGTATTGCTGGTCCCACAGGTCCCCTTGGTCCAGTTGGACCTCCTGGCTTACCTGTAAGTCTATATTTCTCACGTTAGTCTGATAAAAATGGTCCTTTCCGGTATTGATTCCTGGATTTTCTCTGTGTCTTTAGGGCCCCTCTGGTCCCAAAGGAGCCAAAGGTTCATCTGTAAGTCATTAACACAGAAGTGTATTCCATTGGAGGCTATAGCATGTTTGTATTAAAAATCATGGGTTCAATTAATTTTTCTTAGGGTCAAACCGGTCCAAAAGGAGAGACTGGAACCCCTGGTCCTCCTGGTCCTCCTGTGAGTAAATCAGACAGGATCATCATTCTTTGCCTGTGCTTAGATAGACTTTCTTCATGTCTCAACTATTGTTTTCTCTCCGTCCGTCTCTTTGCAACAGGGCCCTCCTGGTGACGTCATCCACCCACTCCCCTTAGTTAACCCTGTCAAGGGCAGAACACGTAGGAACATTGACGCAAGCCAGATGATGGAAGACGCCGCAATGGATGCCAACTACAAGGATTACGACGACGGCATGGAGGAAATCTTCGGGTCGCTCAATTCTCTGAAGCTGGAGATTGAGCAGATGAAACATCCGCTGGGTACACAGAACAACCCGGCTCGTACCTGCAAGGACCTGCAACTGTGCCACCCTGATTTCCCTGATGGTATGTGTCATATTTTGCTTTTACACCAAGCCCTTCTGCTCTGTCGTATTTATACCTCACTCTTGTATTATTAATGATGCAGCAACGTAAGAGAAATTTGAGACAACAAAATTACATTAACTTGTCTTACTGATGCTGAAATCTCAGGATTTTATTTGATATGAAATAACCCAAAAGATGTAAGTAACATTTTTTACTTTTAAGTAGATTTAGGCGAAAATATAACAAAATTTTAGGTTCAGCTAATGAAATATAATGACATTTTAGATTGAGGAGTAGCAAGAAAATCTCCATTTAACAACATGGAGCTTTTCCTGTATCGTATTTCCATCCAATTAGTACCATAATATAGATATTTCGTTTTATCTGAAGGACTTACTGAAATTGCGTGTAAGGTTTAAGGCAACTTTAGATTAAAGCTATTTTATAACCAAACCAAATTAATTTATTGGTCTAAATCTGTCAAATTTAAACCACATTATTTCATTGTCTTACTAAAAAAAAAATTGTGTTTTTTGTTTGGTTATTATAGCTTTTTAAACTATTATTTTTCAGATGTGCTCCATCAGGAGGTAGAGTTATACATAATATATTAAAAATACATAATTAATAAAATAATCGTCTAGATTACAACATCTTCTGGTTTGCATTATTAAGTGGTGTCCAAAAATTGTCCTTGAAGATGTTAGCCTGCTTTAGCACAAAACATTTTAAATTAATCAGTCATCACCCGGCAACTGAAGGACTTAGTGATAAAACAAGGAACAAATTGACTTATTTATATCAAATGTGACCAAAACAAGAAGGACATCATTTATATAAAGCCTAAAGTGGACTCCACTTCTGTCCATTGATCCTGGATTGTAAACATAAATTACTTTTTTATTTATTTACCCTTTTAACTAAGGATTAAATGCAGAAAAATGTAGGATCAACATTTGTTCATAATTCTAAAAGGCAGTGATCATGTTACTATGAACAAGAACATAAATGGTTAGCAAAGACTTCCCTCAATTCAGTAAATGTCCTGTTTTCGTCTGAACGTCTTTCACTTTTCCTCATGTCTGCAGGTGAATACTGGATTGATCCAAACCAGGGCTGCTCAAGGGACTCTTTCAAGGTCTATTGCAACTTCACAGCAGGCGGCGAGAGTTGCATCTTCCCAGATAAGAAGTCTGAAGGGGTATGTGTGGCTGCGTGCGCGCGAGGCACTTACACACAAGACAAAAAAGCAGTATGCATATACTTTAAGGAAGAAAAATTATAGTTTGCGATGAGCACTAAAACCCAAGTAATGTTTACAGAACTTACCAAATACAGAAAATATTATTTTCCCCCTCAAGTATAGGACTAACTGCTGTGTATTTTTAATCCAAAAACCTTCGAGAACCGACTCTCGTGTAGCTGCATAATTAGCCTGTTCAATTGCCTGCTGTGATATGACAATGAGATGCGGGAGATGATTCTTCAGTGATATTTTACAAACACCAGATGACATTCTCTCCAACTCATCCAAAGTCTTTTTTACTTATTTATCAGAGTGCTGCTGTGACAGGGAGCAGAAACAACAATGTTGCATATGAAAGCACTGGCAGGTGACAAACAAAGCATGGACACTTTCTAGTTTGTTACGCATTAGTGTGTAGAAGCAAGAGGACTGTAGCCAAGTGGAGGAACACTGTCTCTGACAACTCAACGACTGTGTGATAGCACGAGTGCTACAGCCATTAACGACCCCACTCATCAAACCTTGGTGGGGTTGGAGGGTGGGTTGCTCAAACCATGGAATTACGAAACAGATTCTTTATAGCCTTCCTGGCGATGGAATACTCTCTCTTTTGTGTCAGAGGTAGAGAGAATAGCCCCCCGCTGTCAGAGGTAGAGAGAATAGCCCCCTCCGTCAATGCTGGCAATCCTCTCACATGTTATTATAGGAGCAATAACTTACACCATCCAGATGGAGTATAAAAAAAACACAACACTAGAGATGCTGAGAGGCAGGAAGTTGAAACTCCATTTAGTTCTCTCTGGAATCATGTGGAGGTTACCCTTCAAGGCAGCAGGGGGGGTTAATGTATGCCGTCTTCTGGCAATAAGTGATCCTTCATTAACGCATTAGGGAACTCCTGACAGTTTCATATCACACCTTGCTCGCTAATTATGAAGAAATTTATCATTGTCATGGCTGAGACTGTTAGGAGCTGTGGATTTTTGGCAGCGCTGCTGATTTTAATGGCAGACCAATGATAGAGCCCAACTATAGACCGTGCTATAAACAGTGTCTGGATAAAGTAGTCACATCTCTTTAACTACATTTTTATTAAAAACAGATACAAATGGCTCCCCTTTAATCTGACATCCCTAGTTGTGTGCAAACTAACATACTTATTATTAAATAAAGTGACACTGAGTGTAATTTAAGGCCTGTTGGTCAGGAATAAAGTTCAGGTTGCTAATGCAGATCACACATAACTGTAAAGGCAAGGAAGAAAAGGAAACTGGAAATACTTGGCTTGAGTTTACTGTCACTTTCCTAGTTAGCATGAGAAGCCTGAAAAATCCTATTTACTTTTATAAAATAATGATAATTTCAGTTTAAAAGAGAGGAGGAAGTAGCGAGAAGCTACAGAATAAGAAATTTTTATACCTTATTTTATAACTTATTGTCATTGTGAGGCAGATAATTTGTAGAAGACTCCAAACAAAACAAAAACAATCACACTCCAGATTGAGAAGAAAAGAAAAAAAACTTGCATTGACAAAATAGTATCAGAAAACCAAGATTCATCCGGAATCATTGAAAAACCCCACAGCCCATATGAGTAAGCCCCGTTCTTGATGGTAGAAGCTAGAACCGTTGGTGCAAAGCCAAATGGTCTTTAAGGATTGTTATTGACCTTTTTGGTAACTCCTTCTGTGGACGTGATTAAGGTCGCTTTAAGTACCAAACACTATCCTTCTACACACTATCCTTATCAACATTTTTGTTCACCATGCTAAAGTTACCATATCAGAAGACCATATTTAAAGTTAAAACATAATCTGGTGTCCTAAACAAGCCTGTTTTTGATTGATATAATTGTTTTTCGTGTTTTTTGCAATAGTACAACAAAATATGATAAACTTTTTATTCCCACTCCTATTGAGGGGAGAGATTCGAAACAATATCCCAAGTTTTGAGCATTGAACACATTAAACAGAGAAGAAAGTAGATGATTATTAGAACTGTAGAGTGGACGGAAAGGTATTTACAAAACCTCATGTGTGGCAGTAAAGTAGCACACTTAGGGGATCAACTCTACGGTACACTGTGATAGCGGCCGGATGCCCAAGTTATTTGGTAATGGTGGGAAGATAAATCCTGCTGAATGAAGGGAAATCCTAAAGAAAAGCCGCAAAAGACGGGATTGCAGGTTTCTCTTCCAGCAGAGAAAAGTTGCTAAAAATATAGCCGCTCTACAAATAGAATGGTTTACATCAAATCATAGTCTTGAGTTAGAATGGCCCAGTCATCCATTTGATTTAACTGAGCTTTAGGTTATTTTGAAAAGAATAGGCAACCTTCCAGTCTTTAACAGCTGTTCACAGCTGGATATGAATGTAACCCAAAATTCTTGCAGCTGTAAGTTATGCGAAATATGTCGATGCACCTAAATAATTTGTTTTTTCTAGTAAAACACTCAAGGGTTATGAACACTTTACAAATCACTGTTACAGTGTCAAGAGAACCTTACAGATCGCACAGCAGAAAAACAACAAAAGCAGCAATATAAAAAACTCCATGCAGGCAGGCAATCATTTATTTTCACTGTGTACTTATAAATATTTCAGCAGGAATGAGCTGCCAGCTGCAGCTTGTAGTGTTGCGGTGGGCAGAAAGTTCTGCCGTAGTCCAGTAAGGCTACTTGATCTGCAAGTAAAAGCTGAAGTGGGGCGGGTGAGATTTCTGTCAAATCTGCTTCCTCTCTTTAACACATTTCTCCCCCCCTTTGCCTCTTTTTTTTTTTTTTTGCGGATTTCTGCTCCCAGGCTAGGCTCACATCCTGGGTAAAGGAGACTCCCAGTTCCTGGTTCAGTGAATTCAAACGTGGTAAACTGGTAAGCCTGTCTTTTTAAGTCCCTTTCTCTTCCCTGAACACTTCTTATATTTTACAGAGCAAAATGGCAAAATGGCCCAAAGATTCGCCAGGCACTTGGTATAGTCGCTACAAGAGAGGTTCACTGGTAAGTGGCTCAGCCTGCGGTTCCAGAGTCCCGGCTGAGGCCTAGACTCTGCATGGTTCTGGTTCTGCACTATTAAGTATGTATTAAGCCTGGCACTATGCTTGTAGATCTTTAATTCAGTAAGATGCATGACTCAGCATAGCCTGAATTCTACTTCAGTCCACTAACATAAAAGATGCTGTCAGAAAGAATTGGAGGAGAGGCTTGTGGAAAAATAGAAAATATGAAAAAAATTGTGTTTTTAGGAGCTCCTAAAAACTGTTCTATCGAGTCCATCATACCTCTACTCTATAAACACAGCATCTTTCAAGTGACTCAGTGCACTGACGCTATGACCAATAAACATAAGTTTATCACTCTAGATGCCTTTCTTTTAAAAGGACAGCAGAGGTTCTATATCCTAACCTCAGGATTCACTCTGCTGCTATTCAGCTAATTCCACAGTCCCACTGTGTTAGCGTAGCACCAGGTCAATGCGTTCATGGCGCTCAGTCATTAACCAGAAGCTTCTGGCTCCTCAGTCTGTTGACTTGTGATGATCAAAAGGTAATGTTTCTCCTGAGATGTCCCACTGCATACACAGTGTGCAAGGCAGAGAGTGAGGATGGGAACCAGCTTTCCGTGGTTCCTACACTGAAAAATATCTGGAAAATATGTACATCCAGACATCATCCATCCATCAGTTGCAATTTGATCTGTGGAAACTTTGATCTGGAAATGTACGGAAAAAGGAAGTATGAAGCCTCACTCTTTGTTAATGCTCATTCTAAATGTCAGCACTGTGGGTGTCCTTTATGCATGTGCATGCAAGCATTGGCTCATGTGCCAAAGCAACTCAAGGAGGGAAAAAAAATACCAAGACACCAGATGGTTTGCTGCTCTGGCTGCATGGCACACATTCAGCATGCGCTCTATACACAGTAAGTCCTGTTTGTCTGCAAGGCGAAGTGGAGCTAATGGATTCCTGATGGTTGGTATGCAGGTTGTCATTTAAGAGCATTAAAAAATACTGGATCAACTGGGATTGGTTCCAGATGTATCTAATCAGCCTGGATTATGGAGCCCAGTAATCATCTTAATGGGATGTAGCCCAGTTTTCCACAATATGAGCGTGAAAGCGGGGAGGGAGTATACTGAGTTAATTATAAGGCAATTAGCATATCATTACTATCATAGATTTCCTATTTAGAGAATCAGACTTGCATGGGCAGCTAGCATCTAAATAAGGTGTTTAGACAGGCCTTTTGTCAAGGTTTGATATTTATTTTTTAATAGTCTAAATCACTTTTCTAACGGTAAGCAATCAGACTGTAAAAACATGTAAAAAAAATTCAACCCTACCAAGGGTTTTCTCACTGGTAAGATACATAGATACATCAGAAATTTGTGTATCTTACACCCAGTTTATGGTAGGGCAACAATATTGGGATGAAGAGTGTAACGTTTTCAGTGTGGACCTGTATTGGGAGAGGGACGTCACTGTCTTGTGATTCATCTTTCAGACTATCTCAGGGTGAATTTTAGTTGTTTTATACACAGTTATAGACATTCAAAATCTAAAAGAAAAATCCTTAAATATCAATTTTTATTTGTACTGCATCATTAAATGAAAGTTTTTTTCTTTAAAGTGCACCCCTTTTACTCAGGATATTCAATTTTCAATGTGGAATCTTGAAAAGTTCCAATTCAAAAAGAGAAAGTCAGAGGTTTCTCACATACCTCAAAATCCACTGCCCAGCATATCAAATTTAGCGACAGTAAAAATAAAATAAAAAAATAAAAAAAGTACTGTTAATTCTAAGGCCTTTTTCAACAAACACGTTTCATTTCTTAACTGCTACCTGGTGTAGAAGGGATTTTTTAATAAACCCTGACAAATTGGGGAAAAAAAAGGCTAATACTGGTACTGACACAATTTGGTGATAGAACAGAGAAAATACCTGCTTTCATCAGGGGCTAGTATTCGAAGCACTTAAATGTTTTCCAAACAGTTTCAGACCCTTTAAATCAAATGGAAAGTACAATTCATTCAAAAATACAAAGTTACATAAACCTTATTAAGAATCAGTAGTTAATAGCTTTAGATTTCATATTTCAAATTTAGGTCATGTAGACTGATTCCTTTTCTATTACATGTATAATAGTTTGTACTGATACAATTACTCTACAGAAACCCTATTTAAAAAATCCAAACCGATCCAAAAGAGTAACTGCCAATAATAGTAATTTTTCTAAGTACAGAGTCCAAGATAGTCTGTAAAAGGATAAAGATGTTCAAGTAGCTTTGGGTCTTTTCCTGTGAGACCCTGGATCAACTTAACCACCATGGTCCGTCACACTTACAGCTGCTCAAATAGGTTAGTGTAACCTACATGTAGCTGCTTTAGATTATTTACAGTATCTTGTACATTTTGTTTTTTTACAGGAACTTTTGAGCATTGTACGACTGTTTATCAAACTTAAGTCTTTCCGGAAATATCCACACCCAAAAATCAACTCAAATCATAAACAGATTTCACTCAAACCTAAAAGTCAAAAATGAAACCCAGATTGGGGTTAGAAAGGTTTAATTAAAACTTCAACCGCTGGAAGTTTGTTCCCGCATCCCTCGTTTACCCTCTTCTTTTACTGCCTCGGTGTTAAAGCTGAGTGCTAGATTTCATCTTTATTTATTTGGTATTTTTTCCTCCTAGCTTTCCTACGTGGACGCTGAGGGCAACCCCATCGGCGTAGTGCAGATGACCTTCCTCCGGCTCCTGAGTGCAGCAGCACGGCAGAACATGACATACAACTGCTATCACTCAGTGGCATGGCACGACCAGGAGCAGGACAACTACGACAAGGCCATCCGCTTCCTTGGCTCCAATGACGAGGAGATGTCGTATGACAACAACCCTTACATCCGCGCTGTGGTCGACGGCTGTGGGGTACGTTAATGAAACATTGAGCTGGCAGTTTCTTAGATTAACACAGTCAAACAACGCGTTTAATTTTTTCCTTTTTGTTCTTTCAATAATTAAACCCCCCACTGTGCTGCTCTCTCCTCTCGATAGATGAAAAAGAACTACGAAAAGACAGTACTCGAGATCAACACACCAAAGGTGGAGCAGGTGCCTTTTGTGGACATCATGTTCAACGATTTTGGCGGTCCAACGCAGAAGTTCGGATTCGAAATTGGGCCCGTCTGTTTCATCGGCTGAGACCTTTCACAAAAAGAGGAAAGAAAGAAACAAAAACCTACTTTTGTTTTCTCAGAAAGAAAAAAAAGACAAATGAGTAAAAAAAAAAAAATGACAGGACGATGCTATTCGTAAAAAACAAAGCAAGAAAAAAAAAACTTTTTCCATAAAGTGACACAAGTCAAATAAAATTACGTCAGGAATAAAGTGAAAACCTAAAGGAATACAGAAAGTAACCTTGAAACCTCAGTGTGCCTTCTTTATCACATGCAAGTTTTGAAACTCCCTCCTACCCACACAGCCTGTCCCCATGTCACCGGGTTTGATTTACAGTCTTTGGTCTGAAACAACGAACACAACCCTGGGAGCAGCAGTCGTTCCAGACGGTCGCAGCGTTTGTCATGGACACCATCCGATTGAGCTTTTTTGTGTTTGATCTAATGTCCCCCAACCCCACCTCTCTTCAATGCTGCCTTTTGCCACTTATCTGTTTTTGTTTTTTTTTCTTTTATGTTTTTTCGTTTCCTTGTTTGTGCATAATTGTCTCCCCATTCTCTCTGGAATGGATCTTATATATTTATATACATATAAATATATATAAGTGATTTTTTTTATGTTTGTAAGTATATACTGTTTATTTTTCCTTGTATGGTTTATTGCTTCCGGCTTCAAAACATGCATGTGACTGTAGTAATTGTGAGGTAGTCAAGCGAGAAACATCTAAAAACGTAGACATCCAAAACGAGGATATTTTTCTTGTAAATTGAAGAAGAAAGAAAAAGACGAACAATTGGAAGTTCTGTCTTTGTGGAGCACACGTTTACCTTTGTAACTTAAGAACGGATTGGAAATAAAAGATAAGAATACATGCTCTGTGATATAAAGTACAATACATTCCTCATTTTTGTACCGTCTGAACAAAGCCCAACTTTGGTGGAAATGTAATTAAGTTAATAAACTTATTGCTGAAACATTCATCTTGTGCAGTGGAAGGTAATGAAAAAAAAAAGAAAGAAATCAAAACCTAGGTGCTATTTTCTCTCCTCTGTGGTGCTATGTACTTTTTTTTTTTGGGAATTTATTTCTTGAAAAACAGAAAAAAAACTTGTGGCAATCATATTTCCCGTCACTTGGCATCCCCAAACCTAAAGCAGACTCCATTCTGGAGACGGATCTCTGCTGCAGCCGCTTCCCTCCGTGAGGTTCCCTCATGCTGTTTCTCTGCGTTCCCGCCGCTGCAATGGGTCACACACAGATACAAAGTTTGCCTGATACCAGCTTGTGCCGAATGTTGGAAAGACAAGAGGAAAAAAAATCGTCCCCTGATTCGGCAAAATGGACATGTCGTTAAGGGTCTAAAGGGATAATATGCATTGCACCCTACCCAAAGTATTTCCACTAAAATATTCACCTTAACATGACTTTGGATCATGTTCGTATGAAAAACAACTTGAAAAGTCACCAAATTAGCCTTTTGAGAAATGTTTTGCTCATGCAGTGTTGGTGTTTCTTCCTGTCTTAATGCCTTTTTTTTTTTCAAACTATGCACTCTCTATGCTTATGACCACTAGTATCTACCACAGATTTTTTCTACGGCTCTTTATACATAGGTTTGTTTTTTTTCCTTTTTGTTTAATCGTCATGTGACTTGAACCCTTTCTGTTAAGACAACAACTAGTAGGTCTTTGGCATCTACTCTTCCCGGTGTTGCATTGCATTTATCACTTTGCTCTCAATGAATCGGACAAAAACAGAAATAAAAGTTTAAAAAAAAAAATTATATATTTTGTAAATTTCTAGAACAAGCATCGATGCTGCCGTTGCTTTGTTTTTAATTTTGTAGATTTTTATTTTTAATGTCTGTTTTTGGTTTCACAGTCTTGTCAACAAAAAACAGAGAAAAAAAAACAGGAACCTGTGTTTAAGGGTGATGAGGATAGAGGATCATATTGGTTTCATGTCAATAAATTCAAGTCTTCTGTGGCCATCCACTCCTGTATCTCTTTTGAAGCATTAAAACCTATCTGCATGCATGAAACTGTAAAGTTTTCTTCCTCGTCTTGCAAGTTTGTTTGACCAAAGTGATCTCCACGCGGCGCTCCGTTTTCGCCGGGAGACATCCGTTTCCTGGTGCCACTGATGGGACAAGAAATGGGCGTGTCCAAGTGTGTAAAGTGGAGAAAGAAAAACTGATTAACTTGTAACTCATACCAAAGCCAATGTTCATATGTAGTATTTATTGTAATATTTAAAATAAATGATAAATGATACAATAGTGAAAGTGTAAGAGGCCCGCTCTTTATATGCACACTGGAAAGCTTGAAAATATATTTTTTATATGTTATTTGATATAATAATCTTCTTTAAAGGTGCTTTTCATGATTTCCTCACGTGCAGTCAGCAGAACACTTTTCTTTCCTGTGCTCGTAATCAGATAGTTGTGTGTAACTCAGGTGCAACTGGATAAATGAATCACTGGTCGCCTGTTTAGTCTGTTATAAAGGTAACAACAATTATCTTTCCAATGATATACCTCAAGAAGGAAACACTCCAAGCCCAACTTTTTATTCCTTATCAGAGTCCTGCTCCATTCAGATTTATTGTGCTGGAATAGAGAGCCGGTCCTCAATTTAATAGCGTCTTGGACAAGCCCCTACCTCTTGAGTCCCCTCCATCCCACACTTACTATACCTCAATAAAGCCCATTTTATATATGTTTTTTTTTTTCTCCATAGAATATCTAAGAAGTGTTAAAAAACAGGCTTTTTGTGCTTTTTAAAAACTTGGATCTAGACATTCATTTTGAAATGGAGAAAGACTCAAATACAAACTAAACGTATGTAGTAAAAAGAGATGATGATCTAAATCTTTTCACAGAAAAAAGAAATGTATTAAAAAACTCCAACTAAAATAAACTTAATGAAGAATAACTCAACCTAAATGTCCAGCATTGATCTTGTTTCAACCCCCCCAAAACAAGAATGTTTCACTGAAAAGAATAAAAATGAACAAACTTGAAACCTCAACCTTGAAGTAAAGTTATTTAACTGTAGGATGCGATCAGTCTAAATATTTGTAACGTAGATACACGTACCAGAGTACTTATGCAAGAATTTCGTCTCTAGCCGGTTTTAGCGAGAGAATTTAAAATATCTACAATGTGCTTAAAGCAGTTTTTTTTTATTCTCCAAGAGATCCTGTAAATAAAAGTTGTGTTAACCTCGTCATGCACCACCAATTTCAATAATATGCTTTGATCTGATCAGTGCACCAGTTCAAGCATCTAATTAAAAAAGAGAGATACGGCATGAAACCCAGCACAGGAAACCGAATTTCATGAAAAATAATTATAAATAAATAAAATATTATATTCATATATATATATATGAAAGGCTGGTGCCATGATAAATATTTAATGCAGTGTTTACAAGATGAATTTAGGATGATCAAAGTGCCAGAGGTAGCAGCTGGGGTTAGGCAAACCAAAGTTAAATCCCCATCTAACCACATTGACAGGCAGTTATGATAAGTACGACATGCATGGCAAAGGGTTTGGGAATGGGGATACAATAGAAAGTATAGGTCTTCCACGTCCTGTGTTTTTTCCCACTTTCTACAATTTAATCAACTTTCTTTCATTTGATTATTTACCTCTTCTCACAGGGTCTGGTTATTGACGGATCTGTTGCGAGAGCAGCATTACACTGCTAGTCGGCCTCTGGATACTTCTGTAGCATCACCTGGTAAAACACCTGAGACGGTGAAGTCTCAAAACAGGAGTTCAACTCAGTGGTCACACTGCTCATCCAGGAACACTGTTGAGAGTGAAAGCTCTACCTCAGGGCACACAGCCCGAATTTTGCAACCCGGAAATAACCAGCTAGCTGATTTTTCGGTTTTTAGTTTTTCTAAAGCTTTTGACAGTTTTTCCTTAGTAGGATGAAGCAGATAATGATGGCGCTGCTGGCCAGCTGTTCTGCTGTCATCTGCTCCATCACTGTCTCCTGTGAAGCCTGTCTATAATGATATATACGGTATATGCTGGTTGGCAGAAAGAAAGAAAAAAAGGCAATAGATGAAATAATTTTTATACTAACTTAAACTTCAGATACACACAAACACTGCAGTGTTTATGAGAAATTTGGGAAAGCCTACATGATGAACACCGGGTACAACTTCCAGGCCCTTTACCTAAGCCATTCCATTGTACCTGCCAAATTAGCCTCGGCCCCAATCTCCAGCTACTCTTTAGAGCAGTGTTTTTCAACCAGTGTTGTCAGGTGTGCCGTGGAAATTATCTTGGTGAAATTGGATAATTGTTGAGTATTTTTTAAGTGGACATGTTAAGTGTTATTTGAAATATAAGATATAAAATATGATAAAAAATACATGTTTATTTGATTCATATTAAAGACACTTTGATAAGAATTACTATAAATGTAATATATGCGACTATAGAGTATCATTTTTTTAATTTTTTGGTTGGTGGTGTACCTCGTAATTCTTTCAATGAAAACAATGTACCTTGGCTCAAAAAAGGTTGAAAAACACTGCTTAAGAGATATCATGGGCCTTTCTACCTCTAATGTAAGTATTGCTCTCATTTCCTGATGTTTCACTTTACCTTAAAAACTGCTGTTATTGTTTTAACCCCTTACGATTTCAACTTTTTTCCTGTCTTTCTGTCTATGCCCCTTTGTCTTCATGATGCAATTTGTTCCCTTATGTTCAACTTCTGATGTTTTCACTGGACGAAGTTTTTACACTGACATTAAATTACACAGAGAAAAACTCTATTGAAAAACAAGGTCACTCCTGCTGACAATAAGTTGCAATGAATTTCATTTAATGGTGTTGGAAGCAAGGTTAAACGCAAATGTAAAAAAATATATAAATACAATTTCAAAATGCTGTCATCATGGTCATTGCTCTGTACGATTATGCACAGTTGTGTTTCTCTGTGATATTATATCAACCCAAAAATAAAACAAATCCACACAGAGAATGCTGTCACGTTGTCAAGACAACCTCTCCAGTAAATATTTTAACATCAGTCCAATAAATCTAACACCCGAGAATCAAACTTCACACTGTGCTCCAAAAAAAGCAAACAATGGTGCCCATCTGCAAAAAAGTCAAACCTACAACAAAATCTCTAATTTTCAAATGAAAGCCAGTATTCTAAAGAATAGTTATAAGTCTGAGATCAACGTCATAATTCTGATAAAAAGATATGATAATTACATTCATGATTCTGAGGACTGAACAGTATATTGTGAGATCAAAGTCACTTTTTTTTTTGTTCCGGCTCTAATCCTGCAATGTAATTACGTAATAAATAAACTCCCCCTAACACAACAAACATATATATGTTTAACTTTGTACTATTTGAAAATGAAGGGAAGCTTTACTCTCTACCTAAGAAGTCTTTCAGAATCATTCAAATATTTGGCTGTCGGTGGTAGAAAAACAGGCAACAACTTATGCTTTACAACACTCAAATACTTCAAACCACAGGGTTACTGTAAATAATGTAAAGCAAAGTTATCACATAGCAGCCTCCTAACTTCTTTATTGTTTTCACACAAGGTTTTCTACAAACTTAGAAAGTTTTTTATTTATTACTTTTTTTTTTAATTAAACTCACTTTGCTTGGCTAGAGGTTCAGCATAAACAGAGAAGTGAGACTGAAAGAGTTGGGTCACAAAAATAAATAAAAAGTTTTTGTTCGCCGTCTGTCTCGTCGAATCTGTGACAAAGACCGCCTCTGTTAGGGAAAAGTCCAACCTTTTTTTTTGTTTTTTTTTTACAGGCAACCCAGGAGTACAAAGAAAGCAGTCAGAAACCAGGAAGTTTCTCTGGATGTTATTACTCTGCGGAGAAGCTGCTCCCTGCTGTGTTTTATCACAACATTTCACTGCTTTAGTTACTGCTTTGGTTAAGGGATGTGTATGGACCCTCTCATTGTGCAAAACCTTAATATGGCATACATGCACGATTGTTTGCTACTGTTTTTATAAAACTTTTAAAGATTTCTCAAGCAAACTTCTCATGTGAATATGGACCCTTTATTTCCTTTTGTAAATGTGTGGTCTGTGCTTGTTAGGGAGGAGCTTAAGTGTTGAGTGTCAGATGTTTAAATATAAATTTTGGACGCAGCCCTCGTGTTATTGCATAATTGCTTTGAGCCTGTGAAACTTTGGCTAACAGAGCCCATTCATCGCCAGGCCCCAGTACCGCTGACCTACTTACATATGAATTAGAAGGCAAAAAGATAGTGTTACAACACAGTCGGTGACATATTGGGATTTTAATACCGGGCTTTTCTGCTCTAATAGCCTTTTAGATTGAAGACTGGCTGCAGTTCAAATTGCTGCCTTTTCTAATGTGATTAGAGCGAGCCACCCAAGCATAACACACTGCCGCATCTTTCACATATCACTCCACGTCTTCACGCCGTCGCTGTTCAGACACAGTAATCACCATTTTACTAGGATGACATTTTGCAGAGCGAGGCAACCTTTTGCTTCCATTCTTCGCTAAAAACAATAGGCACTGAAATGAAGACACGCCTCTTGAACAACTAAAGGGAAAAAAAACTGTGCTATGATGCTACATTAGAGATCGTCTTTGAAAAACACCTTCAATGTGATATTGCGGTTGACATTAATACATCTACACACACCTTGTAAAAGGCCAGCAAAATCTATTACAGGGGAATATCTTTAGACTATTTCTTCTCTAAAGAACCTTTTAATCTGATGTTGAAACTCAGTCTTCTTTGGAAGAGTAGGTGACCATACAAGGTTTTTAAAAATATCAAATTGTGAGGAAATCTTTTCTCTGCTGCCCTTTCCAGGCAACCTTAGCAATTTTGTCTGTAAAATGAATTCCCCCCCTTGGATGTTTTATGCTTTTGTTGCAAAAACGAATCAATCTGGATCAAGATAATTGGGCTTTCCTGTAAATATATACATTAAAACCTTTTAATTGTCAAAGTAAAAAAGATTTCTAAAAAATAATGACGGTAAAATAAAAAATACCTAACATAAAATAAGTGAATGCTTTAATAGTCATCCCTTGAAATGGGACAGACATAATATAGAGAAGGTTCAACCGGTTCGTGCTAGTTGTCTAACAATAAATGGATTCATATCACTTGAGTGACCGTCTCATGTGATTGTTGTAATAAGCCACTTGTGCTGGGAAGGTGCACTGGCTGCTTACTCAGTATTCCTGGGTACAATTACAGCATCAAGACAAAAGAACAGTCCAAGTGAATCCGAGAAAAGGTTATTTAAAGTATATAATGGGATGAATAGAAAAAAAAAAACTCTGTGTTCATACAGCAAGAAAATGTGTTTCGAAACCCAATATTTTGCCGATATGTGACCCGTATTGCTCTGATTGGTCCAATTTGAATATTTTTATGCAGAAAAATGAAATAAAAATAAAACAAAAATCAAATTCGGGCCAATTGCTAATGTGGTACTAAATTGAATATTATCTTTGCGAATAATATGGACAGGAACTATATAAAGAATTTCATATCTGGGTTGCAAGTACTACACTTCACAGTAATATGTGCTGGATGACTCCATCTGTTGTTGACAAGCACCGCTATGCCACGTTGAAGTTGAGGATATGATCCTGCAGCGATGTCTCAGTAAAACACAAGCTAATTAATTCCCAATACTCTGCCATAGTCCTTGTTAGGGCTTGAAGTTCCGACAACTTGTTAGCTAGTGATCTCACGTTGCTCATTGTGATCAACCTCTTTGACCCTGCCCTGCATCCGCAATTATTTTAGCTTTAGGTATGTTAATCTTCTGCTCCCATTTGCGAAACGCCTGATTTTTATGGCTACACATCATCACAATTCTGCAAAAGCAAAATAAACACAAACAAATTTGCACTTTATCCAAATTTTATTGACAGGAAATAATTCTCCATCAGAAGAGACCAGATGTGATAAATCTGATATAAATTATAATTAATAATCATAACAAGGAAACTAAGGACATTGTACAAACTGGATTCCAAAAAAGTTGGGACACTAAACAAATTGTGAATAAAAACTGAATGCACTGATGTGGAGATGGCAAATGTCAATATTTTATTCGTAATAGAACATAGATGTTCTAATTGACATAAAATAATTAGGTCAATTGACAACATGATTGGGTATAAAAAGAACCTCTCAGAGTTTCAGTGTCTCACCATATCCACCATTGTTGCGCAGAAAGATAGTGCAGCAATACCAGAATGGTGTTACCCAGCGTAAAATAGCAAAGACTTTTAAGTTATCATCATCAACCGTGCATAACAACATCAAAAGATTCAGAGAATCTGGAACAATTGCTGTGCATAAGGGTCAAGCCCGTAAAACTCTACTGGATGCTGGTGATCTCCGGGCTCTTAAACGTCACTGCACCTCAAACAGGAATGTCACTGTCAAGGAAATAATAGAATTGGCTCAGGAATACTTCCAGAAAGCATTGTTGATGAACACAATCCACCGTGCCATCCGCCGTTGCCAGCTGAAAATCTACAGTACACTCTACAAAGAGGAAGCCAATTCTAAGAAAGCTCCACAAGAAATGGAAGACTGTTCTGTGGTCAGATGAGTCACGATTTGAAGTTCTTTATGGAACACTGGGACGCCATGTTATCCGGACTAGAGAGGACAAGGATAACCCAAGTTGTTATCAACGCCCCGTTCAGAAGCCTGCATCAATGATGGTATGGGGTTACATGAGTGCTTGTGGCATGGGCAGCTTCCATGTCTGGAAAGGCTCCATTAATGCAGAGAACTATGTTCAGGTTCTAGAACAGCATATGCTCCCATCTAGATGTCATCTCTTTCAGGGAAGACCCTGCATTTTTCAACAAGATAATACCAGACCACATTATGCAGCAATCAGAACATCACGGCTACGTAGGAGAAGGATCCGGGTACTGAAATGGCCAGCTTGCAGTCCAGATCTTTCACCTATAGAGAACATTTTGCGCATCATAAAGAGGAAAATGCGACAAAGAAGGCCCAAGACGATTGAACAGTTAAAGGGAAACCGGTCGCCCCTGTCCAAAGACGTCTGTTGAGCGTTGTAAGAAGAAGAAGGGGTGCCACATATTGGTAAAAAAATTGCCTTTTCTCAACTTTTTTGGGATTTGTTGATGCCATAAAAATTTGAAACAACATATTTTTCCCTTAAAATAATACATTCTCTCAGTTTAAACTTTTGATCTGTGATTTGTGTTCTATTCTGAATAAAATAGTAGATGTTGGCACCTCCACATCATTGCATTCAGTTTTTATTCATAGTTTGTTTAGTGTCCCACCTTTTTTGGAATCCCGTTTGTACAATGTCCTTAGTTTCCTTGTTATGATCTAACGTATATAGATTAAAAATGGTCCAAAGACAGTGGAATGTATTGTTACCTATGGTACATTTCCATTGCCTTGTAACATCAATGTTTTGTTCTGTGCAATCGAGTCAATTTTAGGTCGGAAGTCTGACAACCATGCAAAAATATATGATTTTAGCATAAAATTGGAATTGAGTAGTACTTCTATGACTATGATGTAGATACACATTTTAGCGCAGAGGCCATAGAGGCTCCCTTGGTACGCCACCTGTCTTCTGAAAGCCAAAACTCTCTTAAAATTGCTTTTAATTGTGTGTGTATGTGTGCATGCATGTCTTTGCGCTTCCCTGTGATGGTCTGGTGACCTGTCCAGGGTGAACCCCGCATCCCGCTGACGTTGCAGATAAGCACCAGCCTCCCAGTGACCCTACAAGGATAAGCAGGTGTCGCCAATGTATGGCTGGTTAGTCAAAATTAATATGCTGATAATTATTTTGTGCCTTTTAATAAATGAATCAAACAAGGTGACATTTCTGTTGAAAACATTTTTAATTTCCCTCAGGAATTGAATTTCTGCTGCAGCTCTAATTTAATTAAAACTTTCAAGGACATTAAAACACAGTTGAATATTAGAATCTAATCTTAATATGATTATTAAGAGATTAGTATGATAATTTTCTGGTCCTTCAACTTCAATGTGAAACTTTTATAAGAAATACAAATAAAGAAGTGGAAAAAGGATTATATCAGTTGTGCTGATAAGAGCAGAGAGGAGAGAACTGCAGGGAGAGAAAAGAAAGTATGAAGCCGTGATGAAGAAGTGATGGGGGGGGGGGGGGG
>JAVLVB010001034.1:1268192-1285774 GCA_032876305.1 Orestias chungarensis | reverse complement strand
TGGGATATTGCTAAATTCAGTTTCTCTCAAGACGGGATTCTCTGGGGTGAAAGAGCTCAAATGTCTTAACACTTAAGCATGCAAAATTTTAAATTAGAAATCGTAAACGCCTCCACATAAGCATGAGATCCATTTCTCAAACGGTGTGTAGTTGGATTTGCAACTAAACGAATGTGGCGGTTTTAAGACAGAAAACTTGAGACTAAAGCGATGCTATGACGAACCGCCAATGGCTTCACTTTGAAACGTGTTTCACTGGGAGAAGCCTTCTCCCACTGATGTAAAACTCAGCACCTGATTTAATTAAATCATCTTGTTTCACGTCCAGAAGGAAGAGCATATGGTCTTGCACTTTTCTTCCTCCCTTTCATTCACATTCGGTCGCTCTGTTCTATTTTCAGGCTCCGTTAAGTATTGGCTATGACGCAGCGGGCTCCTCCGAAACACTTTGTTGCTCCCCTGCAGAGAGGAAGGGTCACGGAGGCCTGCGTGGTACAGGACCACAAACAACATCCAAGGACAGGCCCCAATTACCATCGTTAATCATTTCTCCATGACTCAGCAACCATGTTTTTGTTTTCCCCTCCTGATGGCATTTAACAGCGACAAATAGGGCTGAGGTAAATTATTTAGTAACATGATGCACTTCTGCTGTCCAGTTTAAGAGTTTTGTGTGCTTTGGTTTCTAAAACTGTGGAACTAAAAATCCCCAGAGCAACTACACCACACCATCCTCCAGATTAGGTCCACGTTTAAGTTAAAGATCTTCCTTTCTTTGAGACTGGATCACAAGGATGCAACCAATGAAAAGGTTCTTATGGTGAGACAAGTAAAATACAATTGGGTGGTTAATAAAAGCCCAAATATGGTATTTTAGGGTTTTCTCAATTTGCTATTTCATGAGTCTAATGTTATATGAAACCTATTTAAAATAATGTAATTTACAATTGAGACAAATGCTTACAAGCACTGTTTGAAGAGACTCGAGAATTGTTTCATTAAATTAAATTAACTACACTTCAACAACGCATGTCTCTCTTGGCTAATGCTCGCATGTCCTTGCTCTTTTGTTATGACTTATTGACAGTTTATATTCAGTTATATGTGCTGACAAACTTTGTTGAGAAAAATTACTTGAAAGGATTCAAGATCTACTCGTTTTTGTTTTTTTTTGTCTGTTTTTTTTAGGAAATCTGCGGAATAAAACAGAATCCAATGAAAATTGGTACGACTGTAGGTTTGGGGCTGCTGTGGCACAGTTTGTGGCGCTGCTGTCCTGTCTCAAGAAGACCCAAGTTCAAATTCTGCACTGTATGCATCTTCTCCTTGAACATGCTTGGGTTCTCTCCAGGTACTCCAGAGTCCCTCTACAGTCCAGAAAACATGAGTACTAGGTCTTTAATTGTTTGTGAAAGGTTACTGTTCTGTTCTGTCTCAGTATTTCCATGTGATGGACTAAAAAGGCGTTCATGGTTTCTCCCCCTTGCCCCCCATTGAGCAACAAGTGTAGGAATGTAGAGGCAATGAATGTAGGGATGCAGAATGAATGTTTTCACCAACAATTCTAAGCTTTTCACTCATTCTGACAGTCATACAGTCACATAGTCCTCACAACTACTTTTCAACACTAAACCTGTTCATGAAAACATGATTACAATTACAATTTGTTGATTATTAACATTAAAAAAAAAATTGTTTCATAAGACATCCGTTTATCAACATGAAACACCACACCTACCTATTACCATGCATCCATCAGATCCACATGTATCATTCCTAGATCATTTCAGTGCCTGTCCACTCATCTGAATATTTCATGATACTGTCAAAGGCAAATGATATTCATTTCCATTCCTCTGCAGTGCTTTAGTTTCCTGTTAAATCATGTGTAGAATAGCAAATTGAGGGCCAATATGCTGTGATTGACAGATCCATATGTGGCGAGGGAGTCACTCGCTTCCAGCAACATATGGGTTTATGCGCAGACTTGGTGTGTTTTTATGGTAAAATAAAAACTGAACCTTACTGCAGTGAGTCTCACTCTTTCAAAGTTTCTAAAAATGGACCAAATGGACTTTGATAGTTATCATATGTTTCGGACTAAAAAGTTTTCTTTTTTTTTTTTTTTTGTTATATTTCTATAATATTGCATGTAAAAGCATGTGCCTCCTTTGTTATTTATTTATTTTTGCTACCCAGCCTGGCTTTGTGTGATAAAGTAATCAGCCCCCTTGTAAAGTATTGGGTGATCTGTGATTAACTGGAGTTTTGCGTGAGCTTAATCTAGCCAGTGAATGGCTCAAAAAATTATATTAAAAGATTTTAAATGGCCTTTTAGAAATGTGGAAGATCTTTAATCTGATCAAGACATTTAAGCATGTCTTTAAACAGGCAGTTCCTGCACGGAAACCTATCAAATATGGCTAAATTAAAACTGCTCTACAAAACACAGAGGAGCAAAGTTCCACTGGTTTACAATTTATTTGATCTGAAACAAAAAAAAAGGAAATCTATTACTAGCCAAAGTTTTTCACACCACTCCATATTCAGTTTGCATCCCATTGTATTTATTTATTTATCAATATTTATTTTAATATGAAGTGATTACATACAAAATATGTCGCCATCATTTTTTTTTTTTTGTTTGCTCAAAGTTTGTTCTATATTGATTGAAGGCTTAATTGCATCCTTACAAAAAGACTATAGAACAAAAAAGGGAAAAACAAAGCAAACTAATTGAACTTTGACAAATCTGCCACTTGAGGTCACAGCACACTGAATTCATTTTTCCACGTCATTTTAGCATCAACACTGCTATAGCAGGTCGTAAAGCTTCTTCTGATACATCATGAATAGTAGACAGTTGTGACATTACGAATCACACCAGTGAGGCATCTTTGGCCTACAGTATTTCAAGCTGAAGCTTTGTTGGTTTAAAAAACTACACCCTTCAGTCACCTCTGATGTGTCCCTGAGAGGGTAAGAAGATTTATTACAGAAAGCACTGTCTGAAAAGATCTGTAAATGTCAGTATGATGTAAATACTATATTGCTTTTTTGTTATAAAAAGGAGATTGGTTTTGGTAACACCAAAGTTATTTGTTTAGATTTGTTATGTGCAAGTCTTAAACAGTGAAAAATGGGAAAAGTGAAAATTGAAAAGTTTTATATGGTCACTGAACATTCATGCTTACTTACTAAATGAACAGTGAAGCCTTTTTATATTTTTCAGTAGAAGTTTAATGGATTATAATTTGTTTTGGAAAAATTCAACTCAAAGGAAACAAAAACGTACTTATATTATTTTATTATATTCAGCAGTGAACATGAATGTGGATGATAATAATTTACCAATAACATAACATGAATACACCAAAATGTAATCTAATACATATTTAATTATGATCCATTAGGTTAACATGCTTAATGTAAAACTAAAAAGAGTGATTTTGCAGTGATTTTAATAGCTCTAGTATATTTGCCGAGATGTGTGAGACTCGTCTTTAACATAGGAGCGGAAGCTGCAGAAGCTTGGTCCCTGTTAAATTTTGTGTAACATATATGTATAGGAGTTTATAGGGTCAGTCAAATAAGTTATTCCTAGAACTCTTACAGCTATAAAGATAAATTGCGTTTAAATTCAAGCCAGAAATACTCGTGCCAAGATTAGTTTGATGCACATGTTTTTAATGATCACTTTAGTGCAAGGTATTACAATAGTCTAGTCAAGAGGCTTTTGACAGAGGGATAAGCTGTCCACTTATGTAGTTACTTTAAGTTGGATAAGTTCAAGTTCTTATATTAATTGTGGTTTCAAGTGAAAACTTTTAGAATCAAGCACAGATTTTCTCTACATTGGAGGACTTTGTAGAACATATATTGATGTTCAAGAAAACAACTGTTAAGGTTATAGCCAACGTAAAGTGTAAGAGGAAATTTATAAATAGTTTTTTTTCAATCACCCCTAAATTAAAACTTCAGTGATATTTTGTGAATGCATCAGATGGTCGTAAGAGAAAAGCCTAGGTACAAACCAGACAGACGAGGGTAGAAATTGTGGAGAAGGTAATGTTATGGTTGCAGGTTTTGAAAACACACTGTACTGTTCAATTATTCATCTGAAAATGGAGAAGATATGGTCATGCACCTAATCTGACAAGCTGTAGGTGCTGCAAAATCAATACCTGCTGTTGTAAATCTGTTAGTGGTACAAGCATCACTTGTGTACTCAACAAGTCTGTGGAAAGCATGGGGGCATGATTGCTTTTTTTTTTAAATAAACCCAAGATATATACCCTCAGTGTTTGCAAAAAAGCCATAGAGGGGGAATTTGCTATATATTAAGTTTGGCAAAGTAGGGGAATTTGCTATACATTAAGTTTGGCAAAGTAGATCTCAGACAAAGCTACTCACTTATGGGGGCAATCAGAAAAACACATTTCAAACATATAGCCAAAGCTATACTTGAAGTGTTTACATCGAAATATAAATATAAAAATAAAAGATAGAAAGATGTGCAATGCTGGTACTGATATTGGTACACTAACTTTCATTCATCTTGAGGAGCTCCAGAGTATTATGAAAATGTATTATGCATGTTCGTGAGAATGTCATACCTTGAAAAAATGAAATGGTTATGCAGTTATTGCTTTTATGCTTCATGTAATAGAATGACATCAGCGAAGGAACCAAGAAGATGGGTGAGACTCAACCGTCCAGACCTCAGCCCGTCAGCCAGTGCTAGTTGATGTCCAGAGCCAGACTGATGGATGGGGTGAATAATTCATCTAATAGTATTAAGGTGACACTTCTGTCATCACTCGTCTACCCTGGTAGCAGCAGCAGCCTATATGTAGACTCTCCCTGCTTACACATACACTCATAGATACATACAAATGTAATATATTTTCAGATTAGTTTTGTTCCATCAGTCACCTTCACTTTGAAAAAATTAACACTATACGCCACAATTTTCAGAGTTTGAAATATTGACTCAAACATGTAAAAAATGTATTTAGGGATGTGCAGTCGGAATTTCATTGGCCTTTAACAGCTTGTCTGAAAAACAAAATAATGCCTCCACCTCTTGTGACTTTCGACTGATCATGCTTGATTGAGTCAAAGGACTACTTCAAATTACTTTTGCTGTATGAGGTGTCATTAATGGTTACCGATAATGAGAGCAGGGTTAGGAAATGCAAAACACACCCCGTCAGAAGGTACAACAAAGATGTTTCATCATCAAAAAGCCAGCTCGATCAAATAAGCTTCGGTGATGCATCTTTAATGCTGTCAAGGCAGGCATCAGGAAGCATTAGCTTTTTAAGGAATAGTCCATCCCCAGGTATCCTTCCACTGTTATCATCAATCCGGGGAGTTGCTGCGATAAAGATTTTGCAAGTTTTTGTTGCAGTGCACTTTTCCCTGTTGGTTACACAACTTTTTTCAATTGCAATTTGCAATTTTCTTATGAAATGTTCTTTTAAAAACATGAGGTGAAGAGACTTTCTAAAGTGTATCTGTATATGTCAGCGTAACTTTATAGTCAACTCTAAATTTTGCAACCACAAAAGTAGTGTTGTTTCGTACTTTATTAAAAATATGATACAAGAATCCTTCTCTAAAGAATTTCTCTCACTTTTCTACATATAAAGGCAGCATTAAAAAACATCATCTTGCAACACGACCAAGGTGTCTTAATGCAGAGTTTTTTCTTGTTTCTTTAAAAATGTGTAATATGTTTTAGAGTTTTCCACTTATCTTTGTGGAGTCCAAAACTCGACAGGTTTTTGTCTAGATAGTAGCTTTCACAAAAAGTACACAGAACAAGAAATCTGCTTACAATAAGTATTAAAAACTTGTGCTTGTAGTTGGCTTCAAGGGTGGTTTTCCACATCACCATTGGATTTGCAATGAAGATGACTGAGGCTGTACATATGTAAGCATTCAATGATCCATGGATGTGAAATTGAGTCATAAGCTTTTCTTGTAATCAATCCAGGCGGTGCACAAGACCGAACACTTAGGCGACTGTTCAATCTAACGGGTACTATCCAGCTTTATCATAAATCCCACAACGCTTTGGAAAAATAATATGCAAACAGTTTGGACCAGTAAAATACTTTTGATCCATGTTCATAACACATGTGTTGAAGTAAAATTTATACATTTAGCTGCATAAGATAAATACATTAAATAGGTTTTTCTAGAAATAAATCACCACCCTCATTTATTGCAGCAAAAGTGATACAAACCAGAAAATCTGTTGTCCAAGTTTACAAAATCTTAGCCATGCCATTTACCTAATTCCCAAACATGTTTAGCTAAATTGTTTAAGATTATTTTAACATAACTGCTAATGTCAGCAAGTTTTGTTTGGTAGTAACTGCTATACCATTCCAATCTTATGCCTGTAAATGAGTAAAGATATAAACTGCTGTTTCACATAATGTTCTGCTTACATAATTAGTTGCTTGCATTTGCTGATATTGCGCAGACATTTATACAATACAAACGCATCCGAAGTGTGTAATATTGATCTTGACAGAGAGCTGTACTCAGTATTTTCAATGTTAAGCCATTGAAAAATGTCTGCAACGGATGAGAAATGCAGACAGTAACTGAGAAGAGAACCTTTGTAGGCACTGTTTTCCATTTTTTATGTTCGCATCTTGAAAATAATGCTTGACTCTAGTGAGATGGCAAGGTTTGCTACACTTGCTATAATGAACTCCCATTTATAACAAGCAAAAAATAATAGCTGCGAATAAAGCAACAGCTCTGAGAGAAGGAGAGGTATTTAGACCAGAAAACATCTGGTTCTATCTCCATCCATTATATATTTATATATATATATATTGCTGTTTTTAGGGTGAAACAGGGGACGTGGTGGAAGCATTGTATTGGTGGTATCAAACACCATACCTGGTGAGACTTGATGGAAAGGTGAATGAATGAAAGTCTGATCTTATTGTGTTTTCCAATCCACACGGTCAAACCTGAGCGGGCATCAGCCAAAGCCTTATATAGATAGGGTGCTTGTGGGATGTTACATTTCTAATATACTACCCAGGGGGGATTTTGCTTATTATACCAAATTAAACGGAGAACACATAGGTATGTATGCAATCAGGGAATTAGACTATGCAATAAATATGTTGCTAGACTTGTGTACTGGTTAAAAGAATATGTATATTTTCAATTGTTTGTAACTTGCTATGGTTTCTGTTGTGGGAGGAGCTATTATAGCTTAGCCAAATTTGACTAGTCTTGTCAAAGTCCAGCCCAAAACAAATAAATTAAATTGGTAAAACTTTAAAAAAAGATTTTACAAACACCCTTTAAACAATCTGACTGACCTTGAGCTATTGTATAAAGACAGAGTAACAGTTTCAATCATCACAAAATGTGACAACGTTCAGAGTCAAAACTAAAAACTGCAGTACTCAACGGTCTTCTTTATTTTTATTTATTTATTTTAGCTTTTCTTTTTTCTTCTTGGTTTCTAGCTAACAATGTTATTTATTCCTCTAAATTATGACCCAAATAAAGTTTTTTTTTAACTTTCGTCTTTTTCTCTCTGCCATGCTAAATATGTACACTTGATTTTCTCATTTATCTCCCATATTAAATCACACAAGCTAGCTTTCATTGCATATATTTTACATTAACTACTTATTGCAAACTAGGAAAAGTATGTGTTGCCAATTTGTGCCTCCACAAACTATTGTCTGTCAACAAAATCCAGATGCTTCTTCATGGCTCTGCACATTCTCATGCCATTTGTTGTAGTCACTAACAAGTTCAAATCAAGGGCTTTTCAAAGAATGGTGCAATCGGGCCTGTCTACCGCGTGGATGCTGTTGAGTGCCAGCACAGGTGTGCAGTTGGCAACTGGAGCCTTGTGCCGAAAGAACTGTGACGGCTCCAAAACTCGGTGTGATGTCTCACTGAAAGTGTCAAAATAAACACCTGCTTCTGTGCTTTTACTTTAGAATTGGAACAGGGAAAGAAAGTTTATTTGTATATCACATTTTTAAATACATCAATTTAAAAATATTTACACATCACACTTAAAACAAAGTCTACAAAACACTAAAAAGCTCTAATGGAATTGGTTTAGGGAATATCACAGTAGTTATTGGAAGGTTGTTGTTGTTTTTTTCTTGTCAGAAGGGGATGTAAAAGTAAAACACTCACATTAATAAAAATTGTAGATTTGTTAATAAAACATGAGGTCACATTTCTTCAACTTAAAACCTAATTATGACTTGACATAGTTTGCAGTAAAATACCGACTTAACATTTTTGCTAATAAGTGAATGCAAAAAATGACAACCCAGAGTATGATTCAATCTAATTTACATGGCCTGTAGTAATGCAACTATCTCACAGGGTTAGCAGAGAGAGTGTTGAACATTAGCAACTGCCAGGCATTTCTACACCTTGCATCCAATTCAGTGAGGGAGATTCTTAACCGTCGAAAGCAAAAACCTTGCAGCTTTCACGAGGATCATTGCGGGAGCCATGTCTCCAGCAGAGGCTTCTTGCTACAGCATTCATTGGTGTGCAGCTTGCATCAAGTTCTGCTAGAGAGCGAAGGCCGTGACCATGGCAGTTTTTTTTTTTGTGGATTCTATAAAACAGGGTCAACTGGTTTTATTACGGCCCATTACTATTAATGGAGCTAAGAGATTTAGAAGATCTTACAGACATTATTGGCTCGTAGTCCACAAGGGCAGAATTAGCTGAAATGGCTTGTTGATAACCTTGGTTGAAACGTCTAATAAAAATATTCATTAAAACTAATAAATCAAACACGTTCACGACTTTATACTCAGACTTGGAGATAAAACTGTTTTACTGTGACAGGGGTTACAGAGTTGGCAGTGTCTCTTGAAAATATCAACACACCACCAGCGGCTGGCTATTAAAGGGTGCAAGGGTGACGCTCGACCACTCACCACATTACCGTGCCGTTATTTTTAATAAAAATAAAAGAAAAAACGAATATATTTTGAAGTATATGTATATATGTTGCACACAGATTATAATTAAAAGTTCAGGATGCACAGTAGCTCCTCTTCAATACAAGACATACAGTAATAACATAATGGGGAACAGTTTTCCTGTGTCCAGAGCTGAATGCAGCTTGAAATGCAAACCAACAACCCTACGGACATGGTGCAGATGTCAGGACTGACATCAAGGCCATCTGTAATAAACTGAATCTGATCGATAGGTCTAGCTTTAGAAGTTGGATTAGACAGAGATGTGAAATTAAGAAAATAACTCTAAAATGTCAGTGAAGTCACCTAAAACAATGCCATTTGAAAAACATATTGGGTACTTGGACCCAGCAAAACGGCATGATTAATCAGAGGTAGAAACACGGAGGGAGACAGTACACTGGGTCTTTTTCCAGGATCTGGTTTAGCAACTGGTTAGGCTATATTTAAAATTTGAGGCTAATGCTTTATTTTGCTTTCCCTACCTATTTTATATCTTTTCAAAATCAGGATCTGACCACACATAGATTAAAACAGGTACAGTTGCTTCCATCGAGGGAAGAAGGGAATAATGAATGCAAGGAAAGTACTACAGAAAAGTAAAATGTCTCTTACTTGCATTCGTATTAATACACTGGTGGGAAAAAATAAAAAGAAAGAGCAGTACTGCATTATGCTGGTGATTGCAGTTTGCAGGTAATTCCAATGCATAAATATAAACAGAAGTCGCTGGGTGGAGTGTCATGTCATGTGACATGTAATGACAAAAGTGGGGTGTTAGCAAGATTACGAGTGTCAGGGTGGGATCCGGGCCTTGCTAATTGGCTGCACCAGGTCACCAGATGGTCTACCTCCCAGATGTATGCAGACACGTCTCCATCAAAAAAGAGCCAAATGTCATCCGCGAACTTTAAAAGCTCGACAAACTGATGACTGGAGGTGCAGCTTTTGGTGTGCAGGGAGAAGTGCAGACAAAGAATGCAGCCTTAGGGGATCCCATGTTGATGCAAAGAGTTAGAGATGTTTCCCCACCTTCATTTGCTGCTTCCTATCAGACAGGAAGTCTGGGATCCATCTGCTGGTTGAGTTGGCACAGTAAGCTAGGAGCGCTTTTCCTGGAGCAGAGCTGGAATGATGGTGTTGAAGGTCAAGCTAAAATCCACAAACAGGATTCTGGCATAGCTTCCAGAGGATGTAATGTGTAGGCATTAAAGTCTATGGTCCTTGGGTTCTTGGGAACAGGGATGATGGCAATGGTCTTAAAGCAACTCTAAGTAACTTTTCCACCTTGATAAAATATGTTCCTACGTTTTGTGATTATACATTCCCTTCATGGCTCTAGGGAGTCCCTATCACTGTAACCGGCACTAAGCAACTTTGAAGAGGGTGGCTGGACCCCTGCAACACAAAACATCTAGAAATGTGCTGACTGCTTTATGGCATACGTCCCTTTTCCCTTTTCTTTTTTTCAACATCATCATATGCCATTGTTTTGCCGATATTAGATTCATCACCTCATCGCTATTCATCCTTCACACAGCCACTGGAAACAGAAATGTGCCTCAATCCAACTTAAGGCGACCGCGAGATCAGGATTTTACAATGCTATGCTCCAGCCCTCATGGGAAATGCAGTCTTCCTCCAGGCAAAACACTGCCGCTTTTGTCCACACTGGCAGCCAAAATAGTGTGGCTTTTTGTTGTTGCACTGCCTTTCTTTTACTTTATTGATGGTTTCTTGCATCGTGGTTTGCCACGTCTTTTTTCGCACTATTGCATTGAGGCTCTTAGTTATTGTTGCGTTGCATCTTGGATTTTTTATTACATCGTCTTTTTTGTTGAGGAATAACAAATCTGCGAATAAAAGTGTGTTTTCGTACAGACTTATACAGCTGCTTCTTCATGTTGTGTTGCATCAACTGGGAATAAATGAGAAATTAATTTTATTTATACTAATCAAGAGTACAGCTTGAGTACAATCTGTCACTGAAAACAAACTTGAATAAAAGAAGGGGTGGGTCACAGCTAATTAATTGATTTCCATATTTACAACGTAATAGTAACAGCAGACAAAATCTGCTCTGTAGATCATGCAAAGGTCGTGTTAATGTCTTTCTGCCATCTGTCTTTGTTTACTCATTTCTTTTTTCCCATGAAAGCACTTCTCTGCACTCCTTGTGTTCTAATTATGCATTCCTCCTCAATGATGGCCTCAATGCCTGATGCAACACACTGGCTTTCCCGCCATAAACTCCAGATTCAATAAGATGAAAAAGGGGATGACATGATTTGCACAGGATCGGGGGAATTAGTTTCTTGGTAGTCTTACCTCTAGGGTTACAGAGCACAGGAAATTGGATCTTAAGGGAATAGTCATTGGTCATGTGTTGTCATTTATTACGGAAGATTGGTAGGGAGAGGCGGGATCCCTCATTCCAGAGAGAAGACAACACAGCTGAACGGCTGAACAAGAGGAAGACTGGCTATAAAAGCCGACTCCTATGAAGGTGGGGGTAGGCTATTGAAGAGTACATAGTGTGGGAGTAATGCACAGCCAGAGCCTATAAATCAGTGGTTAAAATAAACTTGTCGAACCTGAGGTCTTCTTCATATTGATGTCACCATCGCTAGGCATTTTTTCATACAGTGCCGGAAAATGTGAAGGCTGTGTGGTTTTAAAACTTAATTATAAATAAAAGACAAATATCTGTGTTCACTCTGACAATAAAATAGCTTCAGCATGGTAGCACAGGAGTCAGTCAATGCATTAACAATGATGCTGTAATCACACTAAAAGTGTCAGATTGAGAATTGTTCTACACACAAAAGAAAAATATGGTATCTGTTGTTATGACTTAATGTTGGTTTTATATATATTTTTTCATTATTTAATTAGTTATTCATTAATATATTACAGAGAGCAACAGAAAACAGAGTAATATATTAATACAGCTCAGCTCAGGATCGGCATGCAAACCGGACATTTGCAGCTCAGTAGCATCCTCCTTATCAGTTTAGTTGGGGTTGTTTAGGCGTAAACTGGCTCCAGAGACACAACAAGGCTGTGGAAAGAAGAGTTAGCTGGAAGCCAGCTCACAAAGCTTTGGGCACCTGATTCTCAGCGAGGACAGATGGCAGGATTGCAGCATGATGGTACCAACATGCACAAAGATTGAGAGGAAGAGAGAGAGGCTGAACACCAAACATACACACACACACTGTGAGTACTCACTAAGGTTTGTGGGCACATTTCTTTTAATGTTTTATAAGGATTAAAGTTCCTACATGAAACCTCTGAACATGAGAACTGGATCATGCCAAAACAGCGGCTGATGGCTGGTTAAGGCACTGGCTGTGAGTCAGTTTTTTGCATCCGCCAGCCATTCCGTCATTCAAGTATGTAAAAGACCACCTGAATGTGTGGATGTTAGATTTGTAATTCAGCGACCATCACACTTTGCCCACCCTGTTCCATGTTCTTCACAACACATGTCATAGACATCTGAGGTGGCGGACTTCCTGTGCTGTTTTTCATGCAGCTGGCAAGACTGGCATGATGCCATTCTTGTAAAGTGTATATCTATGGGCATTAGCTGTAAACTCCACAAGCCCTTGTGAGTCTCCAGGGGCCATTTCAATCCATCAGATCCAAAATTTGTCCTCTTGTTATTCTGGGATCCAAGACGATGAGCTCAGCTAATAAAAGCATGTGCAGAAAGAAGCTGTGATTGTGTGTTTTCCTCCTCATTTAATCCCCGTTCTAATAAGAGAGACCATCGCAGACCCAGAACGGCACACACACACAGATACACACACACACAAAATAATGAGACCAGAAAACTAACAATAGTCCTGTAAAATGGTGTCTTCACATTTAATATGGATTTTGTTTTGACAGCAAAAGTTTTCTAAATCAGACCCCTTTCACTGCAAATAACAGGAAATTATGATGTACGTAAAACACAAAAACATTAACATTATTGAACCCATAAGTTATAGTGTTGTAAAGATGATAAGGCTCACTTGGAGTTAGGAGAAAAAAAGCAACCCATTCCAAACCATGACAGCACGTTTTTTTATCCTAACCATGTTGCTAATTATATCTAATAAATCATGAGTTAAAGAATAGAGGTTTTCTAGTAATAATGTATTCATCCTGTGATGGTACTTTGATAGTAATATGTATGAAACCAAAAGCCTATTCAGCTGTCTTAAAGGTACACTGGACATACCTGGTTGAAATTTGCAAAATTACACACCACACAGCTGGTTAGTCAGAGCCAAATGGCATTGAACCAGTTTGTCTCCTTGGGAACTCTTACATGATTCTTTATCTAGTAATATCAGATGTACAGGTATGAGTAGTGTGCCAGTCCTTATCTGTTCCATACAGCAAAGCAAGCTAAAAAAAAAAAAAAAAAATGTTCCAATCGAACTGCTCTTAGGAACCTAAAGTGAGTAACGGACCAATCATCTTGGTTAAAAATGATCCTGTGTAAAAATACAGGCCCCTTAAGAAATCTATTTTCATTTCTTATCATTATTATCATCAGCTGTAACATTTTGTAAGTATTTGGACCATTATGATGCTCTCCTAGTATGTATGGAACATTTACAGTGGAATCGGTGGTGTGGAACTCCACACCAGTGTATTGCTTCAGCTTGACCACATGTTTTCCAATAAGCAATATCAATGTTCCTGCAATGTTCTCATGCAGCTCAGCCAATTTGGTTTATTTAAAAAGTGCCAATTTACAACACGTTCACTTCACAAGATCTTGATATAATTCCAATCATACATACATGATTAAAGAATCAGTCCTGTTTAAGGAAATCTAGCAGATTTCATCGAGTTGTTGACTTGCACCCTTAACCCGAACAGATTGGACAGCAGTGTTCTAGTACTCGCGATCTGTCTTGGTCTCGAGACCGGTCTCAAGACCACTTTTTGAAGGTCTTGGTCTCGTCTCGGAATTGACAATATTTTTACTCGGCCTTGTCTCGGTCTCGGACAAAGTGGACTCTGGATTTCTTTTGAAGACCAGTCAAGACCACAACTACCGGTGCATTTTTAGATTTACTTGTTAATATCATTGCTGTGATTTTGCGTGAAACTTATTGAGCACAAACAATAACTTGAGTCTTGACTCATTTATCATTTGAAATTGTTGTCAACGTTAACGGCTGTCACTCCCCCCCTCACACGAAAGTGCAGGTGGCAGTGAGGAGATGTCAGACAACTCGTCTGTCATAAAATTTTGTTACTTGAACCACAAGGAGTTTTTGTGCAAAACCACAGCCAAAAAAAACCAGCTCAATATGTAAGTTTGGCAAAGCAACGCTAACGGAGACAGCTGGGACCACGTCCAACTTTTACCGACATTTAGAGAGGAAGCATAAGGAAAGGTAATCTAAGTAGTGAGTTTTAGTTAATAGCTTAATGTGTTTGCTAACCATGTGTATATAGTACGCTTCAGAACAGCGGTTTCATTTGCTTGCCGGTTATTTACCTCAGTGCCTCCTCAGCACCAGTGGAGATGGTTTTTAGCAGAGGGGGCATCATAATGAGACCATATCGTGCACATTTAGGTCACAACATGTTGCAGTCTCTGATATTTCTAAAATGCAATCAAACTCTACTTTAAAGTCCATGTTTTTGTGGTCTTTCACAATGTCCACCTTGTGTTTATGTGTTTGTGGTGTGCACGGACTTAAATGTTTCAGCACTGCAGTTCAAGTTTGGTATATAATGTCATAATTTTTCTAACTGCTTGAAAAAAAATTGTACTTTGTTAGGTGGATGGTAAATAATTCAGAACAGTGTTAAATAAAGAAGGATAAGTTTTCAGCTCCTTAGTGTTTGTATTTTTTTGATTATAGAAAACAAACAAAAATTCTCACACATGAATTTCATCCCTGCAGTGCCTTCTGATTATTTTATCAAGACACTTCATTATACATAGATACATATAATATAGGTCAACAAAAGAGAAGGGGTTGAAGGGTGCCTATGGTATGCATGTCCCACATTTTATCATAAGTGTGTCATACAGTGTCGGACACTGGTTTGGTCTTGACTCGGTCTCGCTCTGCTTCGGTCTTGGTCTAAACCTTCAGAGTGAGACATGAGACAAAGCAAAGGAGAATAGTATTTCTTGACAAGTTCACAAGCTTCACCTGTACAAGAAGTCACATCTGGACTTGGCAGCTATTTATATGAGGTACTGTAACTGGCCTCTTCCGAGCATTTCTGAAAACTACTCAATGCATATTACTGTTTAGGCTCATTTTATTGTGTTCTTTAAAACTGTGCTTGTTGATCTAGGTGGTATCAAACATCTGAAATAAAGGTGGTCATTAGTCACTATTTGTTTTTATTAATATCAGTTTAATTCAATAATTAATTGTATAAATGCTTGGTAATTGGTTGTGCATGTGAAAGCAATGGGAAAAAAGATATGGTTTACAGAAAATTAATTACTGAAATAAATCGTAGCTTTGTTCTAGTCCATTTCTTGCATTAAAGGGAAAGCCTTAGAGCAGGGAGCTGTAAGGTCAAGGAACTCTGATAAAGTCAGTGGTCTTCACAGAGCCCTTTTATCTATGTAACTGAAGCAGTCTGGTTAGAATATATATAACTCGAATCTATTTATCCACTAATCGATATCTTTCAGTACAGAACGCTTAATTATGATCTTTGAGATTATCTTTTAAACAAGCACTACTTAGGTGTCCAGTTTTTTCGAATTTCTGAGAATATAATAACCATTGTCAAATTTCTATGCTTAAAAATTTTATTAAATTGTATATATACCATTAAGCTTTGTACTCTGTTGCAATTGATGTTATGAAGTGTCTCCTTTAACATGCCATGTAGTCCAAACAAAGAAGTGTTAGGACAATGCAAACAAATCCAGCCGAACAAAAGCCTTTTATTAAAGGAATTCCTAGTAAAGATGTCCACTAATACCTTACAGCAAATTTTTGTTACATTCGTTTACAACTACATACCATTTTCTAATATATCTGTTGTTGCAGTTCTACAAGCAATACATCCGTGAGCATTCATTTTATATTTAGTACCTTGGTGACTTTAGCATCAGAACTGTGCGTCCCAATTATGTATATAATTGGATTAGATTGGATAATCGATAAACTCTCTCATCAGCACTCATGCTGCCTATGTATCAAGTCCTACACTTTTGTCAGATTATTAAAGCTTCACTAGGAGTAAACCTCCAGCATTCCTTCTCTGCCTGATCTCCTGATCCAGATTCTGTCTCTTGGTCATACCACTATGCCTTGCCACATACATGGACATCATGTCAGCTTTTGATTTCTGGACAAGGAATCTGTCACAATCCCCTTGTTTCTGTCTCCTGCCAAATGACTGGATCTGTTTGATTACCTCTACTTTCACGGCCTTGACCCCAGCTTGACTTCCTGGTTATGCTTTGAAGCTCTCCCCTCTGATTACTATGGCTAATTCTGCCTTTATGGTTCTGAGACGGTTTCTGCTTCCTTACCATTGATTCCTCTGATTTATCTGGTAAAACAAACTAGTAGCCCTCCCTCTGAGTGTTGTGAAAACTCTGAGGCTAAGTTTTTGCTGCAGGCTTCTCACTAGTATGCTGACCTCCAGGGTTGTCACTGCTGTAAATTCAGGATCTAAATCAGTTACTGGATTCTAAGAAGGATATAGTCTGAGTTCTTCAGAGTCCCTGAGTCTCTTTTCAGCCACCAACCTTGTTTCTAAGCACTCAGGGGTTCCTTTCCTGATGCTTACCTTCTGCAGTTCTATTATCAATTACCTGTTAAAGGCTGCTGTTTTGAATTTGGCTGAATTTTGGGTCCTCTGTCTCAGATTGTCTTATATAAAAATTAATAGTTATTGGTTGTTGCTTTCTGCTTGAGCAAACAATGCACAGTTAAAGTTTTTTTGACACAAGAGAGTAATGACATGATTAAAGTAGATTAAAATGTTCTATTGTATCACATACTTTTTACACCTAAGTTGCAAAACTTTGCAAATGGAGGACCTTCCACAGGGAACCACTCGGGTGAGAGCCGACACTGGTGCTAATATTAATTAAGGGTGATGTATAAGCTGGGTGCCTCTGACAGCCGAGGGATGTTGCTCAGTAGATCCATAAGAACTCTTGTGTGATAGAACATGTGTAACTTATCATTAATTACTCCCTAACTGGATGATGAAGTCTATTTACAACAATTACACAGACTTTGAGAGGGCTTTACCTTTTAGTAAATGTGCTTTGTACCACGGATAGTGTGAGCTAATTAAACAAACGACTCCAAAAGGCCAATTGTTTCCAGTCATATATGAAAGGAAACATGAGGAAAAAAAGATAAGGGTGGGAATGCTTGTTTGGTGTAAAAAAAGTGAACAAAGGGAAGAACAGGAGGTGCGAGAAGAGAGTGGGGGATTTAAATTTAGCCGAGCAATAAATGCTCATTGGAAGACAAAGTGGTGTGTGTGTGTGTGTGTGTGTGTGTGTGTGTGTGTGTGTGTGTGTGTGTGTGTGTGTGTGTGTGTGTGTGTGTGTGTGTGTGTGTG
>JAVLVB010001034.1:1248185-1268092 GCA_032876305.1 Orestias chungarensis | reverse complement strand
GATACACATACAAAAGGACATGATGCCACCCTCATGCCTAACTCAATGCAAAACCTGTGATGAAATCATCTAGGTGGGTAACACTGAAAGGGTAAACAAAAACAGCCCCCCACTTCACAGATTCATCTTCAAGAAAAATGAAATCATTAGTCTGCTCAGTCACACAGCGGACAACCGTTTCTGTTGTTCTGGACGTGTACATTATGTGAATGTTAGCAGGAACCGCGATCCGTGCAGTAAATGATTAATGAGGTTTAATTTACAGTTTGATTGTGACACGTTGTGTTCAGTCACCATCACAATGTCCATCCATCAAGACTTGATACTCATTATCTTTGTTTCTTACACCTAAGAACTTTGTAACTTTTAATCATCATACAGCTCAGTGGGACAACCGGTGATGGATTGCTCGTTATAAGCTATAAATAGTTACACCAACTTTTTATCTTACAATCATGCCTCAGGGTTACTTTTTGGTGTTGACATCTAATACTTACAATGCATTTAGCACTAACAGTAAGTTGCACAATCATCAAATTTTCTCTGGGCTGCCAAGCGTTTTAAGATTTTCTATCACTCTTCCATGTTTTTCCAACTTCATTGCTCAATTATATTAGATTCAGTTTTTTTGTGTGTTTTTTTTAATAGCAAACACATTCACACACTTCATTTTAGGGACAAGTAATAGAGAAACTTAAATCTTCCAACTCCCACAGTTTTCAGAAATTAGCTCTCTCGGCTCTCAATTTTATAGGCAGTGCTCTATACTGTTTAAAATGAGTTGCAATAAATATTGTCCACCTTAAGCAAGGATATAAAAAGCCAGATGTTTATGTCCAAAGTTATGAATAGAGGATGTAATTTGTTCCAAAAATCGATTTAAGGTCTTGCAATATTTGTTTTCCCAATGATTCAAATTGTTACTATATTAAACTGTGCTATTTGAATTGGATTAATAAAGTAATCAGATTTATGATTTTTTTTAAATTGATTTTATAGCCATAAATATCACTGAATGATTTATTTATGTTCAAAACACACTGTGTTGATCTGCTAAACTTTGAAAAGAACAAAATAATGTAGAACGTAATAAAGAACAAAACATAACTTGAAAGTAATATCAGTAAGTGAGGTGCCAGCCTTTTGCAATTGCCAGAGGCTACTATAAACCACATGGGTGAAAGAAAGCATCCTTGTCTGCTGTCTCTCCTAATTTCTATTGGCCATCTAAAAGCTTTATCCTTTTTCGAAATTTGTTCCACAGCTACAGCTTGAAAAGTTATAACAAGATCAATGCATTAAATGCCTTCCAGGCATCTATTGGTATATGCATGTTGCCTTCTGCTCCCTTGTTGCTGTGAATTAGATTGAACACTCTATGTATATTGTGACAAAATGATCTCTATTGAATCAAGATCCCCTAGGGTTGGTCATGTTTTAAGTAGCTCGCAAGATCGAAAAGTGTGAGCACCCCTGCTATGCATGTATGACGCTTGCAGAAAAAAATACCATGAGTTTAAAAATATTGTTACATATGCTCAATCTTTTTTACAAGTACAAATTCTTTCTGACCCTTACTTGATTCCTTAGGTCTCCCTCTGACAGAATTATTCTGGTTGAGTATAATTGGTAATATTATTAAAATACAAATGTTTGTTTACCCAGTATTTTTTTTAAATGTAAAGATCAGAACGTATTAAGATCATTGGTAAAATTTGGTGTTTTACGCAGTTTCTACATACGTGCAGTCATTATCAATGAATTGGCTGAAATTAGGTGTTTTTTTCTATTCTGATTTAACAGGATAATGATCCAAAACTGGATCACAGGACTCAAAATAAATCTTTACACCACTGCTATCAAAGACTCACATTCTATGAGACATCAGTTGAATGACCAAAAGATAGATCACGATAAGTAGGCTACTACGGAAAATGTAAAGAGACTTTGCAAACAGGAATGTGGAAATATCCCACTAAATCTTCAAATGTTGTAAAAACAAATCTGACCGACCTAAATCTTTTCAGTCAGTTATACAAATTGACAGTAGGGTTAGGTGATTAAAAAAACAATTAAACAATTATTTCCCAATCTTGCATTTTTCCTAACCAAAAAACTAAATTGAAAGATTTGTAGGAAATTTTCCAGAGTAGTAGACTATCAAAGATATATTTTTGAAATCTTTTTACATCTTTACAGGGACTGTGAGTTACCTTGCTGGATGTTGCATTATTGTTTCTAAGTTATATTACTCCAAGTTTAAAACATTTTGGCTGTTAATGGCATTGGCGAGAGAGCTGGAACGACCCATTGTGGTTTTGATCCATAGCTTTCTTTGTCTGTAGATATAGAGCACTCAAGCTGCGCCAACTACAGTTACAGCTGTTCAATAATGTGCACCAACTGCACCGGAAAACTAAGCCTCTGGCTTTTCATACGAGGAATATCCTCCAGATAAAAATTATGCCTCTTCCAGGCAGCCTTCGAGGCAAACTGCTCATTTACTGTAATGGCACGTGCCTAAATAAGCTCATGGGGAGCAGCGCAAGCAGACAATTGAGCTTAATGAAGGCAGATTCCTGAAATGGGATGTATAATATGGAACACAACTTGGTTAAGAGGTGCATCATCTTGAGCACAGTAAAAAAAATTAAAATCTCAGGTTACCATAAGGCGGCAAAGAGTCTGTCCACTCTAACCCACGGCAAATCCTCATGTTACCTTCTGTCTTCATCACATGAATCTCCATTGCTGGGTTTAAGCAAGACAATAACATCTAGCCTAACATGCCACTGTGTGTGTGTGTGTGTGTGTGAGTGTGCATATCTTTGTTTGTATTATAAAAATAACTTTTCAGTTTGAGAAATGATTGATAGCAATTTTGGATTTTTCCCCCAAGAAAGATATATTTAAATAAGACACTACATTTCTTTGATTGCAGCAAACTTTCTGTGTATTTGGTTAGTTTTTTTCTTCTTTTGAATCCCCCTATATTGTCCAATTACAGTTTAGCTTCAGCATGTAGGCACAGCAAGCCTGTCAAAATTTGAGTCTCTTGACATGTTGAGTGGGTGCAATGAAGCTAAAGGGTTTTGAGACATGTCAGATTTTTCTTTTCTTTTTCTAAATTTTTTGACGCCAAAACGGGATTGCAGCCATTAAAAAGGGAATACGCACTTAGATTTATAAAATAAGCATTGTCTTGCAGTTAACTGGTTCTAATTAAAAACAACAACAACAGCAAACGTTAACTAAATATACATGAAAACAGAAAAGTTCTTAATAGTAATAATAAAACTTCAAAACAATAAGTTATTTGTGATGATCACGAAGGTATCTTTAACATTCTTGATTGGTTTAACGTGTCTACAAAACAGACTTAATCAATTAGGTGTGGCCCACAGGACACTAAAGTCATCTGACAACAGAACTTCCCTGTAAAACTATTTTACCGGCAGCTTTAGAGTAAAACTTGGTGCTCCAGATGCACACGCAAGGCCCAGAAAGCAGCAACGCACATGCAAATCTTGCATTAATAAAAGTTAAGCTGCCTGACCGAATAAATCTCTCTTCCTCAAACTACAGCCTTTACTGTGTCATTCCAAAGATTCATACTGAAAATTAAATTCAGCAATAGTAAAAAGAAAGCACACCACCTTCAAATTCTGGAGTTATATTATTTTTGGGTCTTTTGGAAATAAAGAAGCACCAGGGAGTATAATTATGAGAAGCTGTTACAAGTTCATGGATAAGATTTTCAGTTGTTTTTCTTTTGTAGTTTTTTTTTGGCTGTATAACTTTTTTAATTTACTGTGTTAAAAAGTGTTTGCCTCAACATTTATTTTTTTCATATGTTGCTATCACAGTTAAATGCTTATGATCATCAAGCCAACCTCACACCTTCACATAGAGATAACGCGAGTAAACAAACTGCTCTTTGCTAATTAGGATTTCCTTCTTTTGAGGAAAACAAGAAGTTATCCAAACCATTCTGGCTCTAAGGGGGTATAATTGCCCCAACAAACCAACTTGTGAAAAACTAAAGCTATTAAACCCTTCAGTATTGAAGGGATAATAAAACCATTTGTAATGTTTTTGGCATCTCACAAAATATTGTGAAAGCAACATCCCTTTGTTGTATTTTTAAAGGTTCTTAAATGTATCAAATGGTAAAATCATAATACGTTTAGGCCAGCATACTTTAATTTTTTTCTTAACATTATTACCATCAATTAGTAAAAGCCAAAGCTTGTCAGAGAAAGAGACTGTCATGGTCTTATCTTGACCTCTGACCCACATGAGAGATACTCTGAAGAGATGAGGAAAAAACTGTTCAAAAAGAGCATGGTTTCTTATGCTCTTGTGCTTGTGCTTAAGAGAACTGAAATGAGACTGAGGGGTGAGACTAGATAGTAGGATGAGGACAACTGAGGGTGAGATGAACATCAAACAAGTGTCACCTGCGTCACAGGTGTTGGTTTGTGGCGTAAATGGTATGATGGCGCGGAACTGACTTGGTGTGTGAAAGCTTGGAAGACACTGGTGGGTGGACTGCATTGGATCAGAGGTGTGAAGGAGGTAACTCAGAAGATAACACTCAGTCATTGAATAACCAGCAGCCAGCTCCTCTTATGTAGTGGTTGATTGGGTAAAACGAAACGGCCACAAACTCCTGCAGACACAAAATACAAACTTAATATTATTTAGTGATGAGACCCAGCCTCAAATTGCGTGAGATATGATGAATTTATCCAGCTGTGGGATAGAGCAGAAAATATCCAGTTTCAGTGGCCTGTAAAAAAATCTTCAGAGGTGTTAAATTAACACCCTCCATACATTTTTGGTTCTGTTACTGTCACCATGAATCAAATAAATTCACCAAAGGGTACCAATGAGCAAATAATTTTCTGTTTAGTACCAATTCAATGGCAGGGGGCTCTACTACTCAACCTCTTTTTGGAGAAAAGTTATAAAATCTAATCTTTGTGTTAGGAAATGTTGAATCTAAATTATGTCTTTGACTTTCTTCAGGGTCTTACAGTTTGTCTGCTCTACTGTCCAAATGTAGGACATTACAAGTATGTCTAGCTTCTTGGAATAAAAATAATGAAACAATGAAATTAATGAAATATCTTTAATCTGCTGGTGAGTCTCACAGATTTTTCCTTATTTAAATTGCAACCTATGCAGTTATTTACAGTGAATGACAGCATATTCTATTGTACAGTATATCCCTCCCCTTCCCAATGTCTTACTTTGGCTTTAAACTGATACACTAACCAGTCCGATAAAACAAAAAGTATATCTTTAAGTTTCATTTATTCTATAAGATGTATTTTATTAGTAAAGACCACTTGGAATTACTGTAAAGTGTAACATGCACTGACACCATTTATAGCTGTGAATCCATCACCTTCTTTCTCTATTCCAATATGTGCTCTAGCTGACCAAAGAGAGTAAAGTCAGTTAGAACCACTAACGCTCTAACTTTTACAGTAGAAATCTGCACAGCTTTCAAATATCACTTGGACGGGTTGAGATTCAGAATGAGCGTCTGCCAACACTGCTGCTGAATCTGCTCCAGGTGGACTTTGGCAGGATATTTATGAATATCACTAAGTGTAAGGTTCTAAGTGTAAAATGTAATTTTAAAGTAAATTCTGCCAGCTAAGTTGTCCACCATGGAAACCAGTTCAAAGAAAGGAATTCGGGGGAACTTACCCAGGCATGGGAACTATAGGACTGTGATGGTGTGAACAAAAGTCCTTTCAAAAGAGAAAAACAGTAGCCAGCACCTGATAAGCACTTCCAAAGACATTTAGAAATTGGCATTCTATTAATATCACAATTTTTTCATAGATTTTATTGGAAATATTCAGTAAATTCATGTTTTTGGGTTGATCTTAAAGAACAGAACAAACGAGAATTATTTCAAAATTGTGAACCTAACTCAATATTTTGATTTCAGATAAAGAAACATTAAAATCTTTCTTTTTTAACTGCTGTGATTTTGCATCTTTGCATCTGGCATCTTTTGTCTTTTAGATATTTGTCACCATTTTCCAAATATATCCAATATAGTAATGAACCATCTATATATACATTTCAGTCCATCAATAATCTGATGTGGGCAGTAACCCTACAGATTAAAAGAAAAAGAATGTGGGAAAAGTAACTCACCCTCTCCACTCAATTTTTAAAAACTGACTTTCTCTGTGGCAATCTTCAATCAATCCGGTCAGTCTGTCTGCTAGCGGCTGAATTCTATCATTATTAAAACCACTCTGTCCTATAAGATGGTAATGCAAGTTCCTCTTCCAGACAAAAAACTTAATAATTTACCAAAAAAAAAAGGACAGTCTACATAGACAATCTTTTTTTTTTTTGTTAATGAAAATGAGATAAATCCACTGCTGTACTGAATAAGTGTAAAACGATTAAATAAATCATATTTATGTGTAGTTTATTGGCAGGTCATCAAAATGTTTCAATCATAAGATGCCTACTTTTACCACATCCCAGTTAAACGAAATTTTGTTGAATCTCTAGTCAAACCATACTACTAGAATATTTGTGACAACATATACAATCAGTAGTATTTACGTAGATACAAAGGGTCACAGTTTAACATTTTTTATTGTTTATATTATATTACCCAATTGTATATCAAGACTTAGGTAGAAGTAAGGGAAGTAACTACAAAGAAAAACATTTCCAGGCCTTAAAACCCAGAACAGGTTTTTAATAGACCCCATCTATGATCTTATCCTAAACATGTCTGTTTGAAAAAGATCCATATTCTCAATGACGCATAGCAGACCAGCAGAGTCTGAAATCTGTTACATAACTTGTCAACTTCCACCATTGAATGTATATCCTTTCCCAATATGCTTGATTATCAGTATTTTAAATTCTTAAAAAGGGATATTAACATTTATGTGACTGTTAGACGTTTATACACTTAATACATGTTTCTTCCATAAGCAAGGGAAGAAACCTTTATTTGTAAACCTCTCTCTCGTTTGAAAAAAAAAGTCAAAGTGCTTCACATAAAATATTAAAAGAAAACATTTAAACATAGTCAGAATCAAAACCACTTTCTCAGGAAGCCTGTTGTAGATTATAGGAGCATATCACTGAAATACTGCCTCACATTGTTTGGTGCTTTGTTTGGGGAGCAGCAGGAGAGCACTAGCTGAGCTTTTCCGAGTCCGAGGACTTTTTAAAAGTCTGTTTCCTAAGCTGAGGTTAGTGCGGAAGCCTGATCACTTGACAAATCTGATTGCATTTCCTGGTTCTGGTGGGACCTCAAGATGGATTCTGGTTGTCCTGCAGCAGTCTTACAACTCTTTTAGAAAGCCTAACAGTTCTCTAACCTGCCGCAGACAAACACATGGATTGGTCTTTTTAAAATTGGTCAATACTATTTTTGAGATTCTGGAAAGCATTTTTACATGAGAACAAAAATAAGCTCCTGAAGGTATTGTTTCAATGTTGCTGTTGAAGTTTAGGTCTGTGTCCAATACCATTATGATTATTAGATTGATAATTCATGAATTTCTTATTAGGAGAGTCTCAAGGTGACTGGTGACAATTTTTTTGTTTTTGTAAGGCCACAAACAATGGTTTCAGTTTCGGCTCAGAATTGATTTATTTATTCTTTTGCTTACACACATTGAGCTGCAATAGAATGAATCTATAGGTCCTTGTTCTCCTGCTGTCGGTGACATGTAGATCTGAGTTTCATCACAGTTGTGGTAGGATACAACTACAGCATGTCTTTTCTGATGTACTTTCTGGAGTACTCCGGAGAAATATTGATCTCACCAGGAGGTTTGGAACACGGCCCCTTGAATGTGATATCGGGTTTTAAAAAGTTTTCTTTCTATGAAAATTTCTATCCATTGATGGATGCCTGCTGCTATGCAGGGTTTATGTTCAGCTGTGTCTCTTTCTCAAAATCACCCTAACATTATTGGACCCTCTAGATTATTCAGTCCCCATGCTTTCGTTGGGATTTTCATCTTAGCCGCTTTCACATCCATAATACTCACTGCAGGAAAGTGAAACAACATAAACTAATATATAAGTAAAAAGCGAGTCGTCTACAGCTAAGCTTCATGACATATTTTAATAATCCCAAATTTCCATGCAAATATGACTTCAAATTTATATTTTTAAAAAAACTACATATATCTAAAAGAAACTGAAAACACTTAAATGAATTAAGAACTAATTAGTATTTATCTTATCACGACAATATGTCACATGGACTTAATTTTCTGACATTTACATTTCAGTTACTTAGCAAATTATGTCATTGGTACACAGAGTGTCTCTCTAGCATTTTGGTACATGTCACTTGGGGACTCAGAGGTAAAATAAAATTAAAACCGTGAATGAAGAATCTTGGTCTTTTATGGGTTAACGTGGTTTAATGTAAGTCATATGGATGGCATTTCCTCTGTAAAACCCCAACTATTTAATAAGTTCAGAGTTTTGCCTTAACCAAATAAATGTAAAACCTTCACAAATAGGTCTTGTTCAAACAGCCTTTTGATAGTATGAATAATGGTTCTGAATTTCACTTCCTGTTGTTACGTATAAGTGTTCTATGTTTCCTAAATGTATTTCTACTTTAAATCGATTCACTTTATGAGCTTGTATTTTGCACCAAATTAGAAGAAAGGTACTGAAAAATACTGCATTGTTGGTTAGTGCTGTTTTTTTTGGGGGGGGGGGGTCAGCACCACAAATCCTTTATACCTATGGTACCAAAATGGCTGGTTCACAGTTAATATTAAAATCCCATCACTCATTCTGGAATTTCTCAACATGTAAAAAAAAAAAAAAAAATCATCAGCAACCTTCTTAGTTTATCTCTTAATCAAATAATATGTGCTATTCTGTTAATTGGAGTAACATGATGCCAGAGTATTTTTTTTTTTTTTTCTTTATAGGCTATTTAAAGGAAAGGCAGAGTCTTGAGCATCAAAATAGTTGAACGATCCCTTCTATTTCAAAAGAAAGTCTTTTCAATTTCTTGAGTGCAAAAGAAGCTTTTATGTTCATGCTGTATTATGGTAATGATATTCACATCCATTTACAATCTGTATGCCTCTGATACAGATTACCTCTGTAGATTGTATTCCCTGTGGAGGTGGTCTTCTTTGTTCCTTCAAAGCCTGACACGCGAACAGATTACCATTCATAAAGCTATTTTTGGTATTTTCCCTTCAATCTACATTATGATAATAAAAATAGAAGGTTATTGCATTCAACTCCTCAACTTGTTTCTGTTGACTGCACTGACAGCTCTTCGTGAGCTGGGGGGAAAAAGGCTTTTAAATGCTGCCCCACACACTTGGGATCAGCTCCAGCACCACCTGCATCTAACGGAGCTCATTTCACTCTGAGTTTCAACAATTTGCCAAGAAAAAACAATATGCATGCAGACACCTGGATGTAACTGCTTTGACTAATCAGGGCTGTGATTGTTTGGGGTAATCGTTACATTAACTGTGATGAAGGTATGGGTTTATGCTCCTCTACGTGATTATTTTAAATTGGAATGCCTGAAAACATGGTTTTATTTTTGATTAAAAAAGAAAATTCACTCCCTTTTACAAACATTTCTTTGTCTTGATTTGTATTACAACTTACAGCTGTTAAAAACCAAATCTGTATCTCAGACACAAAAATTATGAAGACCTCTAAAATGTTTTTAATATGTTACTGTTTTGGTCCGAACCCTTCTGGAGAAGACTGCTGACTTGTCAAATAACGGGTAACTGAGTGAAAAGACAAAGTGTGGAAATGGAGTTGGACAGTTGGACCTGCTGACTTGACAGGATTGTGAAACAAAGCAAAAAGTGTGTTATGCATTGTGTTAAACCAGTCCTGAACAAGAGACTTCAGAAACAACTTACCTGAAGTAAAGGAAAATGAATTGCAGCTTAATGCTCCAAAATCCTATTTTCAGATAAAAGTACATTTTGTTTTAGATTCGGAAAATAATGTTCCCATAGTCTGGAAGAAGAGTGGAGAAGCCCAGAATGGAGGTTGCTCAAGGTCCAATGATGACAAGCATTATGGAAGTGTTAATAACTTTTCCAACATAACTTGACACCAGCCAACCCCACCAACGATCTGTTTCGCTGTTTCTTTTCTTTTTAATGTGTGGGCTGGAAAGTTAGAAACGCACACAGTAAAATACTTTTTGGATGTCAAGGTTAAATGGAATCTAGATAAGGTTGGATGGGGATAAATCAACCAGTATTAAAATCGGGAAGTAACTGTGATGTCATCTTTTAAGAATAAAAGCAACCTGCTGCAGTTCAGCTTTATGAAAAGGGAGCCAGGCTATCAGAACACACTTTTGTATCCAGTTTTTGGCACAAAAAAATATGATAGCAAACATTCAGTTTTTATACAGAAGCAGCAAAGACAAACATCAAAAGAAAAGAAAAGAAAAAAGTCTATTGACATTTCTTAATTGTTGATAGATCATATTCAAATTCCTCCTCCAGAAAGGGCAGTTTGCAGTTACCGGGCTGTTCGTCTTCACACTGACAGTTTAAGCAGCGCTGCCAGCTGGAAGGAGCTGGGGACGTGAATGGTGTTGTATTCAGAGAAGTGTCGTCGCTGTTAAATAGATTGGAAGCCGAAGTCATATTTGTGAACGCATCAAAATCAGGTCTTATTTGCACATTTCAAATGCAATTTAACAGGATTTTCTCTTTGTTTGGGGGGCGTGGGTGGGGGGGTACAGGATGTAAGCATCGTTACTCAATGTCCAGTTGGTGCAAACATCATCTACCTGTTTGCTGCCAGCAGCACAACATGGTACTCAAACACAGTGTGAATCTTTCAACACAAATCTAACTCGAGCGAACACTCACAGAAAGCCCTGATATATGGAGTTGTCACAGAGAGACCCATAACTTCCTGATATTGAATAAATAAAACATATACATCTTGTCAGGGGGCAGCTCTAGCTCGGGTTAATTTGATTTAGGCAGTTCAGCCTGTGAAGCCTCCTGACATATTTCAGAAGCGAAGACTTTATGAGTTATATATAAAGCCAGATGAGGGTATCTGCATACATTAATCAAGTTTATACACAATTCTAACTTAAAGGTTTAACAATCTACATAGTAAATAACTACAAAGTTTTGGAATGTGAAGGTATTTAGTTGAGTCAATATTCTCAAATTACTTTCTAAAAATATTATTTATTTTTACCATGAACTAGCACAATAAGTTGTCATCACCACATTGATGTAAATACAGCTCATATCTTCACTCTAAATTAAATGATCAATAACTGAAATATTCCACAGCTTAGATGCACAATGGAGAAAGCAAAATAATGTTTCCACATGCTCCATTTAACAATTGTTGTATTGTAGTTCTGACTAAATAGAATTACTGATCAAAAACCCATTCACTACCTCGCATTCTAATGTGAACAAACACAGAGACATGCTGCAGTGCATTTATAGCTGGTTCGTAATTCTGCAGGCACATAAAAACAAACAAAAAAAACAACTTAGAAATCAACACAGATTTGTTACTTGACACAAACCTATAGGAGGGCAAGAATGCTTGACTGTTTTAAAGTGCATTTCATTTTGTGGACAGAAAACCTATAGTACAGAATTTTTTTTTCTCAAAGGTTTCTCAACCATAAATTTTACGGTTGGGAGACTGTGAAAGGATCTGAACAGGTGAAACTGGAAAGCTGCTGCTCATTTCTATGTGTTTTCTAGCAGGCTGACACTGGTACTGTGATACCGATGCTTTGCCAGCTGTAGCACATAGCACTCCAAGCTGTCAGTCAGCTTTGATAATACCTTATGGCTTTAATTGTATTGTATCAATGCAAAAGTTTGATAGAACAGATGGAAACTAAGCTGATTTAGCAACTTTGTTTCATTTTTTGTTTAAATAATCCTCTCTAAATGTCCCAAATCCAAACATTTTACTTTAAAGTTCTTTTTCTGTACCAGTTGTAATACAAAGTAGTTAAAATGTTATGAGTGGTGACAAAACTCTTTCCGCAGTGTTTGAATATATATAAAATGGGTATTAGACATAAACACAAATTACAGATATTCATTAAGGATACAAAGAAACACACAAGAACATGCACATAAAAAAGTAAACATAGTACAATAATGACATTTAGTTGTGTATTCCTGATAATTATCTCTGTTTAAACATATTCATTCAAGCATCTTTTTTGATCTAAAGTGAGTTAACTTCCCTTTGGCTATTTGACATTTACTTGGACTTAAATGGTTCTCATAAAATGCTGTCACAGCTCACACGAACGCAGAAGACTTTTTCCATTTTTTATTGAAATAACACAAGTTAAAGGCAGCTGTTACTATGAGAAAACTCTGGACTCTGTAAGATATAAGTTTGTATGATTGAACTTGGCATAACACAGCCTGACCTTAAATAATTTTATTTAATTACAATTACTTTACTTGATGTGACTTTGCGATATATATGCAACTATATATATATATAGACATGGCTAAGCATGACTTGATTTTGAAACAAGTTTACTTATATCTTAGAGTTTAAATAAATTGACTTTATTCGATACAACTTATCTTTATACTACTAGATGTGAATTGACTTCATTTTAGAACTTTAAATGATTTGCCAACGTATCACTGCACTACATTATTTTTTGAAATGAATAAAAGAAATGACACAACATGACCTAATACAAAAGTTCTTGGTATGACTTGACACGACACAAATGGAATTCCGTGGACTCAACGCGACAAGATTGTTTTAACATCACTGTCTACCATGTTTACCTAAGGTAAATCAGGTTTTCACAAAATGCAACACAACTAAAAATTGAGTACCTGTTTCAGATGACCCAACAGAGGGTCACAAGAAACTCATGAGTTGAAATCTTCAAAACTCTGCCCGTTATAACTGACTTGATCCAATTTGACACAAGGTGAGATTATTTGATTGTTTTTATTATTTTGATTGTGCAAATCAAGCCTTTTGCGACTCGGGGACTTGTTGTGATGTGAGATTACTTAATTTTAAAAGTTGAACTTGAATTTGCATGGCTTAATTGAACAGAACTTGATTTGACACAACTTGGCACTATTTAACACCTCAAACTATATCACACAATTTGAGAGGGATTGAATTTACTTGACATACTACTTGACGAACCTTGTCTTTATAACATGACTTGACAAAACATAGATGACATAGGTTTGGGCAATCTTTGTGTGTTATGGTTTGTAGCATTTTTTTAAAACTCGCCAAAGTCAAAATTAAACAAACACCTTGCATAAACATAAAAAAATAACTAGAAAAGCAAACTAGTGATTAGAAAAAAAAGACATACCCATATTGTGCCAAAGTATATAGAAACTAACATGGAACTAATTACATATAGCAGGTGCTCATAAAGCAGATGTGGCATTTATTAGGGCAGATGTGATTTATCTATCAAAGCAGCATGAAGAAACAAAAGCTTCGGATAAAAAGGGACTCTTAGAACCCACATGCTGTGGGGGTGAATGTGACTATGCTAGCTGAAATGGTATTCCTGAACAGCCATTTATTCCATATGTAGATACTCCACCAGCAGCTGCTTGATTTTAGTTTTAAATTATCCTCAATCGCTGGCTACAAAAGTTGCCTTCGGCACCCAAAAAGGAAATATTACAACCGTAATGACTATAAAAAATGCAGAGTGGAGGATTTTTAACAGATACTTATATGTGGTGCATTAGGATGATGGATTCCCCAGCAGGGCCATCCCATCCGATACACCACAGCAAGATGAGAAGTACATTCCAGACGCAGCGAGAGCTGTGAATACATTTTAAATAATAATAATAAAAAAGCTTTCTGCAGTGTCTTTGCTTGATTAATGACACACTGTCTTGGATGCAGCCAGTATATTAGCACAACCCACAGCAATCTGTTTTCCTACAACAATACAGAACAATAGAGATGTCTTCAGCTTGTTGCAAAAAATTACATATGAGAGAGACAGAGGTTAATTCAGTGCAGACGTTGAGAAGATTGTAAAAAAAAATCACCCAATGATGAAGGTGTTTGTCAAAACAGCAACTGAAATGAACAACCATATTCAGAACAAAGCTGTTGCTCGCTCGAATGTTTAAAAGATTAACTGCATCCGGCACACAGAGAGGATGTTCGTTGCTGTCTGATTAATAGGTTTTCTGTCATTCTGCATATTTTTGCCTTTGCTGTTTATGGCACCCCAGTGTGGAACTCGCAGTCACCACTTTGATGCTGTAATACTCCCACTGCGATATCTGCGAGCAGCCAATACATCACCATAATCCAAATGCTCACTTAGATGGCCTCTGAAAATGTTGTTTAACTGGAATCCATAGTAGTACAGTATAATACTCATGTATTCCGAGCTGTATCTAAATCACTGTGAAACAGAGAGGGAAGGTTCTGCTCTTAAGATCAAATCACACATATTCAAACAAAGAAATCACTGCAAGCAGCGTAGCAATGCCTCCCAGTGAAGACGTGGAATACTAAGTAACTCTTCTTGTCTTTTCATCTTGCCTCTCATTCTCATTTGTGCGTGCACTGTTCACCAAATGATGTGTGAAACTGTTAGTCTGTCAAAATTGCAAACCCAGTTCCCAGAAAATAATTGCTGAAACATCCAGTAAGTCAGTCAGAAGCATAAACTGAATATTTTTCTTTTTGTAAAGAATGCTGCAAAGAGCCAAACGTCTTATTATTCAAACTGATACAGGAATATAACTATATAGGTCATGTATAATACTTTGCATAAATATTAAAATACAGTGAATGTTCTCTTGTATTACTTGTTACTATTTTGCAACCACAATGTAAGTGTGACCTTTTCACACTAACCCTAACCCCTACCCAGAGACCTACACAAATTAAGGTTTATTAGTGTGTGTTTGTTTTTCATTAAAATCTGAAAGCCTTAGACAGCCTTGTTTAATCTAATGACAATAAATGAAATTCATTGCATCAAATTGGCATCAAATTAGGTTAGATTAGGTTCTACAGAACTATACTGCATAACAATCTTCTGAAAATGGAAAGGGTGGCACTGATGAGAACCTTTATAGGACATGGCCATTTCCTATAATGGTCTTGTGCAACACATGATCAGCAAGATTAACATTATTGACTAAAATTTGTTACTCTGGAGGAGCTGCAGAGATTCACCATTTGTCAACAGACACAGAAAATTTGAACTTTTTTGCTATACAGTATCAGTTAGAAACTTCTGTCCATAACCTACAAATTACCCCTCCCATGTGAAAGATGGTCTTTGTGGGATCATGCCGTATATAAACTTTTTTTTTTTTTAAGCAGTAACATCAAAGATGTTTCGTATAGACAGGAAAATGAAGTTTATAAAGGATCATTCTGGGGAAAAAAAGTAGCTGACTGGAAGCCAGTTTGCAGGCTGCAACCCTTAAAATAGTGCAAAAATATAAATTTTTTGGATGACCCAGTCATATACAACTGAGACTAGAAAAGATCTTTAATCAAACTGACTGATCTTAAGGGGTTTTGAAATATTGGTAAGACTATCTCTCCCTACATATGTAAATCTGGTTGGAAGACAAAGCATTAGTTAGTACTACACCAGATACTTTTCTGAAACATTTGGTTGGATAGATTTTAAAACATGTATTATTTTCTTTCAACTTTAAGATTATACTCCACTTTTTTCTTCAACTACAATATATATAGATAGATACTGAACACAGTAAACATTTTTGTAATAAGTCAGACAAATACAGCACCTGGATGTGGCTTACACAAAAAACCAAACATCCTCCTTGCTGCATTTTCCCAGCTGTGCGTTCAGATGAATACTAAAACATACTGTGTTGACCTTAAAGGCAAACATAGAGGAGGAAAATCTGAAACCTAACAATGCTATCAGCTGGGGACAGGCCGAGGGTGAGGCATCGCCACGAGCTCTCGCAGAGTAATTAAGATGTTCACATTTCTGTCAAACCCAGTAGGGAAGAACAGCACATTGCCAGGCTGCAGCTCTGTCTTCTAACTACTGATCTGGCAACTGGATGCATTTTCCTATAATAAGCTCTGACATGAATACAACACTCACATGCAGATGTAGTGTGTGATTATCAAACAAAGGACTCCACTGGATGAAAAAATGACTAACATCTAGGATGACTAAGGCTACCCTGTCCTTCTCGTGATACCATTCCTGCAGTATTTTATTTATTCTATTTATTTTTACTTTATAAGGGCTTTCAGTCGTTTCAGCAATAGGCCCTGAATACCATTGTCAGTTTATTTTCCTGAGTGCATATCTGCTGCATCATTCTGGCTTGACCTGCTTGGCCTTCGGTGCTTTATTTTCTATGCATTGTAATGCAGGCATCTCTGTGAAAGCGAGGTGAAAGCCCACCCTCCTCCTCCTCCTCATGCATGTAGGAACAAACACTCTCACACACACACACACACACACACACACACACACACACACACACACACACACACACACACACACACACACACACACACAAACAAGCATAAATCAGAGCTGTAGCAGCCTCTTGCTGACATCAACCCCCCAGCAAAAACACAGAAACAGCACTGTACTGTATTCAGAGTCAGAAATACTGACTCAGGATCACAAAGACTTTGGATGCAGCAAATAAAGTAATAAATGGAATGGATAATTAATAGATCAAGCGAGCAATACACAGCTCTCATATTTAATGAAGGGGTGGAAAATGAATGCAAAACAAATTGGCTAATACAGACACACTGAAAACCTAAGACCCAGATAGTCATTCGACAGCAAATGTGTCTTGGAGCGGAAAAGTGAAAGTGGGAAGCAGCTGCCTACTGTGAAACTTCTCCTCTTGCAAAATAAGCATCTAAACAGATACCGAATCCTCTCTTAATGAAAGGGAACTCTCAAAATCAGTGTTTTAACACAATAAACTGATGTTACAGGATGCTTAACCTTTGCAAAGCAACTCTTACTAAATATGTACATGTCTGTATTAGTCAGTTCAGTGCTTAGAGAGCAAATCAAAGACAGGGCCTGAGGGTTGGCCTGTGGGTCTCTCCACCCAAGGCAGATAACCTGCCTATGTTTAATACAGAGAAGCGTGTGGGTTCTAGTGACACTATCTATCTCTAATCTCACTCACATCAGCCTACACCAACCACAGAAGTGATGAGCTTGTATTTAATATCTTCATTACATGCCTGTACATCACAGCTATGTTAGATAGCATCAGACTTATTTTTTATTTATTTACTAATAACCACCATACATTTGTACAGGTGGTTGCCCAGTACAGAACCAAAAAAATATTTCTAATTATCTCAAACAATAAATCTAGAGAACTGCTGCATTTTTGGCGTATGTGAAAATCTATTCTTATTTATTGCCAGTACACGTTGTTACTTAGGGCGCTAAAAATGTGGAGGCTGATGTATATTTTAGATTTGTCTCAGCATATAGAACTTTATTTATTCTCCAGCCATAATTTAGTTTTTTTCATATACTTAAAGTAGCATAAGTTAACCTGAGCTACAGTATCTGTGCAGTTATGCTGCTATAAGGATAGACAGCTGGAGAACAAATAAGTATAATATATTCTTTAGCTAATTTCTTATTTTGCATTGTTTGCTTTTATCTCTCCTTTTTTGACTTTATGTTCTCTTTATGGTTATGTTCTCTGTTTTTCTATTCATAAGAAGTTACATTTGCTGTGATTTTCCCAGTTAAAGACAATGGCAAAGCTCTTTCTCCTGTATCCTTTAAAACTTTCTAAAAAATTATTTTAACACGTGTTTCACTCTTAGTTTAAACAACTAAAGCTCCTATTAACTTCTTTATTTTCTGTAGTTTCTTGTGTGTGCTCAATACTCTCAAAAACCTGGTAAGTCCTGACAGATAGCCAGGTTCTGTTGGAGGTTTCTTCCTGTCAAAAGGGAGTTTTTTTTCTCCAGGGTCACTACATGTATAAACAATTTAGGGATTGCTGTAAAGTCAATAGTAAAATGCAACCAATTGCTGCTGGTGCTATATGGTTGTCCAGAATTGCAAAAGTTTTGCATTACAAAATAACTGCATTACCAAGTGGACAGATTCAAATTTTATATTTCTAAAGGCTTACCTTAACAATGGATCAATATTATTGAACTGTATGAGCAATCCTTAATTGTTGACAAAGGTTATAAAAGCAGGATGGATTGTAAAAATCCAATTATTTTACTGTTAGCCAAACATCCCATCAATCTTTAACATGCATGTTGTGATTTAGGAGTTCAGTATTATGTTATAGTATTACTACCTCCCAACACTGATGAAACTGCTCACTGAGTCACCCTGGGAGCTTGGCTGTGGGCCACTTTCTGACTCCAGCGTAGGAGAAAAGCCTTTCCCCTCTGTGTGGGGCACAGCTGATGCCATAAACAGTCCAATGCAGTTCAACCTATTATTATTACCCCGATTTTGGAAATGATTAATTTGTCATTAGTGAATGGTTATGTGCCAGAGGCTCTTAAGGTAGCTGTAATAAAACCCCTTCTTAAGAAACCTTCTCTTGATCAAGAAGACTTAATAAATTACAGACCCATATCTAATCTTCCTTTTTATCTAAAGTCCATCCTTGAAGAAATTGTTGCTAATCAACTGAGAGAGCATTTGAGGAATGATGACCTATTTGAAGAATTTCAGTCAGGTTTCAGAGCTCATCATAGCACTGAGACAGCTCTCCTTAAAGTCACTTTCGATATTCTCATGGCCTCAGACAATGGACTCGTGTCTATTCTAGTTCGGTTAGATCTCAGTGCTGCTTTTGACACAGTCAATCACAATATCCTCATTGCAAGGCTCAAACACACTGTTCAAGAGAACAGCACAAGGCTGGTTTAAATCGTATTTGTCTGATAGATCCCAGTTTGTTCATCTAGATGACAAATCTCCGCATTGTAAGGTTACTTGTGGAGTACCACAGGGTTCTGTACTTGGCCCAATTCTATTTACTATATACATGCTCCCTATTGGTAAAATCATCAGAAAGCATAGTGTTCATTTCCACTGTTATGCTGATGAAACACAACTGTATTTATCCATAAATCCTGATGAATCCAGTCAGTTTGGTAGATTACAGGCATGTCTACATAACATAAAAATCTGGATGACTTTAAACTTTCTGCTCTTGAACTCTGAAAAGACAGAAGTTGTTATCTTTGGACCAGAACCTCTAAAAAAGAAATTGCTTAGTCAGCCACTTGACCTGGATAGCATCAGGTTGGCGTCTAGTGACAATGTAAAGAACCTGGGGGTTATTTTTGATCAGGAAATGTCTTTCAAGTCAGGTCTGTAAGATTTCCTTCTATCACCTTTGGAATATAGCAAAAATTAGAAATATTCTCTCTAGGACAGATGCTGAAAAAGTAGTCCATGCATTTGTTACTTCAATGCTGGACTATTGTAACTCTTTATTAGCAGGAAGTTCACAAAATGCAATCAAAAGTCCACAGTAGGTCCAAAATGCTGCAGCAAGAGTTCTGATGAAACTTAAAAAGAGAGATCATATCGCCCCAATTTTAGCTTCCCTTCATTGTCTCCCTGTCAAACTTAGAATAGATTTTAAGATTCTTCTTTTGACATATAAAGCCCTCGCTAATAAAGCTCCATCGTATATCAGAGATCTGATTACTCCTTATGTCCCTAACAGAGCACTTCGCTCTCAGACTGCAGGTTTACTGGTGGTTCCTAGAATCTCTAAAAGCACAATGGGAGGCAGATCTTTTAGTTATCAGGCTCCTCTCCTGTGGAACCAGCTTCCAGCTTTAGTCCGTGAGGCAGACACCCTGTCTAG
>JAVLVB010001034.1:1227392-1248085 GCA_032876305.1 Orestias chungarensis | reverse complement strand
CATGTCTCACTCTATAGGGTTAAGTTATTTAAGTTTTTCTATAGTTATGCTCCTATAGGCTTAGACTGCTGGAGGACAATCTGACCATCTCTCTCTCTGCTACTTTCTTCCTTTGTCCAATCTGCTTAGTTACCTTGTTAACCTTTTGTTTTCTCTTAGTGTTCTTCTCTCCATAGTAACCACACCTGTTCTGGCGTTCTGTTAGCTGAGACAGCTTCTTGGATGAGAACATGGGCTTAGATGCTTCCAGTGACGCTCCACAACTGCTGCTATAAACTCTATTATTTCAGTATCCTGCGCTTCTAATTTAGCTTTCTGTCTTTTCAAATCCCCAGTCGGTCATGGCAGATGGCTGCATAAATAAACAGATTCTTGATTCTTGATTCTATTTTACAGCAGATAGTAGCTGTTTTTTCCCCCCTTTTTCAAACAAAAGTATGTTTGGTTTGTTCAACTCTGCTGGCCATAGGGGCTTTGGTTAAATGCTCCTGCTAGTCATAATATAAAACACAGGACGAGTATGTGGAAAAAACCTCTTTCTTTTTGCTATGCAAGGTGAATGATTTGGGATGCTGTGATGATTCTCTTCGAAAAGCCCTGGAAACCACCTTTGTTCTACATGAATATGAAGTTGCTCCCTCCAGTGAACTACTCCCAACTTAACTTAATTTCTTTACATCCGATGTTTGCTTGTTTTGATATTGTTAGACCAGAAAGATTTCAGATTTGTACATGTTTATCGAGGTGGGGGAGCAATAAATGGATCCCACAACAGGAATAGGAAGGAGAAACTGCAATCCATCTCTCTTATAGTTTGATTACAATTCTTTTCAAACCAACTCTGTGATGCCTGATTCAATAGAAACCTTACAATGTTCATTTGTAAAAAACGTATCTACCCAATTAGAAATTCACTTATAAAATTTTAAACTTGATTCAATAGACAGATATCTCCTTTTATCTTTGTTTTATACCCTCCTGCTTCTAATTCTCTCTCCCCTCTAAACTTGCAATTTTTTCTACACCATTCAGGCACATTTTCTTTTATCCTTGCAAGGTCTGAAGGCTGAATGCTGATAGAGTGATTACCCAATGCATTAATGCTAACTCAAGATCAACACATAAGGGGCTGTTAAATCATGCTTTTATGGAGCTCTCTCCTGTTAGCCCAGAGCCTATCAAGGTTACAGACTTATGGAGGTTGGGTCCCAAGCTCACTAAAAGAGTAGAGTGTCACTGATACATAATAAAATAGAGCATATGCTTAATAGTTATCTATGACGGTGGACACCAGAGTGAGATGGTGTTATGAAAAGGAGGGAAGTAAAGGCAGCTTGGCATAGTGAGAGCAAACAGTTTTTATTATGGCCAAACCTTAAAGTTCTCTTGCTTTCATTTTTTAAATCTCTCTTGCTTTTGTTATTTTATTAGTTAAAATAACAATGGATTGACATGCAGAAAGATTTTTTTTTTTTTAAATAAATAAATGAATACTTGTATACCTTCAAATGGAAAGACTAGACCTTAGATTTATGAGAATCTTTGGTAAACTACTTTACAAGGTCCTAGAGATTGTGATTGAACCTTCAAGAAAATAGAAAACCCAATTTAATATAAAAATGAAAAAAACAAATATTTTCTTGCACAATAACCTACAACAGATTGCGAAATGAGGCAATGATGCCTTCAAGTCAGCTGTACATGAAATATCACCCTAGATTAAGGGAGAGGCACTTGAAGTTTGCAAACTAGAAGGATAGATTGAAACAATTATTTAAGGACATCACATCAACAAATGTGAAATCAATGATGAGTTAAATAAACTTTCACAGTTGTAGAATGCAATTTCCAACGTCCTTCTAAAGTTGAGCAATAAAACACGATTAGTAGCACTAAGCGGAAACTGGCTAAACAAAAAAAAAGCTTTTAATCGCATTACTTTTTTAGAAGTTGTAAGGAGATGGGCAGTGCAAAGATCCATTAGCATTAACAAAACTGTCATAAGGAAAGAACATGGAAAGATGGTTTGAATAGCAAGCAATACTGCAGAAAATGTCTAGCATAAAAAGAACGTATTTGGCTGCACATTCCAGTGACAAATACTGGGTCACAAAATTGTGCTACTTTTGTGTCGTATTAAAACTGGATGAACTCAATCTGTCATTTCCACCAAGAACGACAGCTGTCTTTGTGCTGGCAGATAAAGTGACAACATTCAAAGCCAAACTGGGGCTATGGAGACTTTTTGTGCACAGATCATTATGGATTTTGGAGGAAACTAAGTCTGGGCCCACATATTACCAGAAATGTAGTACTGTCACAAAATGCCCATCACTTGACCTGTACAGTTTTAAAAAACTTTCACAAAACCATAGGAGAAGAAATTACACTAACAGCTGTCTGAATGCATTTACCAACAATTATCATTATAGTTTTTTGTCTACAACAGAGATGAATAAAATGTATTATAATGTTATGAAACTATATAACCTGAGAAAACATGTACAGCATGAGTAAAACTAGCCTGAAACCAATACTTGTGGAACTTCAAAACTACTGGGTTGTTGAGGAAGAGAACTTTATTCCAAGTTTGAAAGTAGTTTAACTACTAGTTTAGATTTACCAAATAAAAAAACAACATAAAAATACAGTATGGTTGTAAAGAAAGCTATTTAAGCATTGAAATTACTATTTGATGCTGTGAAATAACAACCCCACCACTGACATTGCTTCTCCACTTTCTTTAAAACCTGCCAAAACTCCTATGCTGACTCACATGACCAGACAAAAACCACATGGCCAACCCCTCAACTACCCTTTCTGAAACAGAATACAGACTGTAAAAACATGAAAATAAATATCGAAAATTAATATCGGCTCAGTTTTACTTATTAGACCAATACTGATAATGAAGTTCAAAGTGGGACCAAAGTAATTTTAACATTTATTATGGCAGGTTTGGTATAGTAACTCTTCCTGGAATGGAAATTTTGCTGTAATTTTGTTTTTATTGAAGAAATTGCACATCTACACACGTGGTCATTGACCAGCTGCAACTGCAATCCTGACAGCCCGTGGAGTAGGCACTAAAATAATCACAAAACAGTGACTCCCCTCTCCCATCTGTTCCCACCCATTAGCTTCTATAGTACACCTGCAATAAAGTCACATTAATTATATCTGTATGCAGAGAAGAATATTGAATGTTTTGTATTTTCAACTCGATGGGCAGAACATAAGCATCACCTCAAGAAACTGCATTAAATCAGCATCTCTGTTAAGTTGCTTTGTGCAGATCTTTTGTCAAATTTACACCAAATCATTGTTGTGCTCTATCATCCTCTCTTTTCCCAGTTGGCTTTCAGTATCTTTGATTGTGTTTCCATTCATCACATGCTCTCCACTGTGCTTACAATGATGTGATTTCTGGAAGCTTATCTCATACAGACTAAATAAATCAATGACTGATAAAAATTTAGATTTTTAGGACAATGCCTTTTAAGATAAAAAAATAAGCCTGCAAATGCATGTAATAATTAGTAAGAATTGCTGAAACAATGTTTTTTCCCCTCATACATAAGAGCTATAACATGATAAGCAATCAAATACAAATTGTTTGTGGCACAGTGATTATTCTTCACAGCTTGCAAGAAGATAACATTTCATCAGGCAGAATTTGACAGTGTGCTTGGCTCAGTGGTTTCTGCTGCATCTTTGTTCTTTAAAAGCATCGTTAAATTTTGGCCAGCAAACTGGTGAGATGTGTCACCTGCTGTCCCGTGTATGGGCTATGCACCAAAGTACAGGGAAGGACCCCTACCAACAAACAAATGTTCTTGTTTACATCTAGAGTGTTCCACTCTCATTACTCAGACAATACATTAACCTCCCCGGCAGTCGACTCATGTGTGAGGTAAAGCTCCATCACAAGAACTGTTTAGGGAAAAACCCTCATGTTTGTGCATGCATTATAGGTAGGAAGACATTATTGCATATATCAGACAGATGTTCTCCTACACTTTTAAGACTGAAAAAAAACAAGCCAAACTACTGAAATCTGCTGGCTCTTCTCTCCTGCTGCACAATCCAGATCACTTGATCCACCTTTGCGCTGCTGTTATGCAGATCAATCAGACTCATATCATTGACTTGCTCATCTCTCTTCGCACACAGCTCCCTTCCAGGCAGACGACACTGCCATTTCGAAAGCCGTTGCATGAATGACTTGCCTGCCTGATCACGACCACGTTCACCGGTTTTCGCTGTCTGGACTGTTTCTGCCTCCAGGTTCCGAACTCTTACTTCACCCTCAGATTTATCTACCTATATCTCTCTCCACGTGACTGACCTCGTTCTATGGCCTTACTCATGATGCTCACCTAACCCACAGATCTGTTTGTCTGACTGCTTGCTACAATTCTGACCCCGTTTTTGTCCAACAATCCTGCCTAGACCTTAGGTTTGTAAACCAGCATCCCGGACCCAAAGTGACGTCATCAACCAACTGCTCACTCAGTGAACATAATTGTTTGCATGTCAGAAAGATGGCTCATTTATGGTCTCGCCTGACCAGTGCATGTTTTTCCCGCATGTTTGAGTGCCCAATGTGGGCTGTAGCAAACAAAAAAGATGAGTTTTTATGGTTTTATTTGATCAATGGCTTTTTTGCTTCCACTCTTCAATATAAGCTGTAATTGTGAGGGTGCATAATATGTGTCCATATGAGAGATTCTCCCATTTGAGCAGGGATTCTCCACAGTTATTGAGCAAAATAAACAAAAAGATAAAGATGGTATCTTACAAATCCTACCTGGGTCTAAAAATGGATAAAGAAGAAAGTACATTTCAGGAATTTTAAAAGGAGAAAATGTTTTGCATTGAACCTCCAGAGTAAGCTTTTTTCTACAATGCAGCACATCCAAATGTTTATCCCTCAAGTACCTCAGAATAAATATTTAATGTTAACATAAGAATCAGGAAATTAAAATGATGTAAATGGTCAAATGTGACCCTGTGAGGAACTGGTGACCTATCCTCTTGAACCTGAACTCTCACCCAGTTACCATTAATATATACGCATCAGTGTCCCTTTGACCCTCCGAAAAGAATTGGGTATAGAACATGAATAGATAGTTGGTTGAAAGGTTGCTTAAATCAACTCAAACACATGTTTCTATGGCAGCTAACTTTTAAGTTGCTTCTCACACAATCATGGGAATATATAAGATTGTCTCTTACTTTATGGCATTCTCCTTGAGTAGAAAAATATGAAATAAAAGAAATCTGTGTTTTTTAGGGACTGAAATGCTTGGTAGCCCATTAAGTGTGGATAGCAGGAAATTTCAGCAAGTGTGGAAATATCTCCTTTTGTTTTCTGTCAGTAATTTAGCTTTTGTTTTACATGCTGGTGTTGTAGTCACCCTGAAAAAGCACCAGCAGAAAGTCTGAGACCAACTCTGTGTTAAAGCCACATGTTTTTTATGATTTAAAGTCATTGTAAATATATAAACTATTAATTTATTCAGAATTCATGTGACCTTATCAAAGTGGTGATACAATTCATAGTCATGTTAACACTCAAAATGTAATGTTGGTTCAATAATTTCACATGCTCATGTCAGATGATGACGGGATGTTGAAAAACTGTATGCCATTCAAGCAACGTCAAGCTAGCAAATCAAAACGCTTTGACAGGCCAATACAAGCTGGGCAAAGTTGTTAAGGTAAATTCTGACCAAAAAAGAATTGTTAGAGATGTATATGTGAGTACTTTTCCAAGCTACCCTGTTCCCATAAGTATGAAAGGGTTATGGCACAAGCAAAGACACAGAAAGACTGTCCTCTACCATCCCTCAGAGAGACGTTAGATGCCTAGTTATCCTGCTTCCCATTAAAGAGCAAATTTAGGAAAGACTTCAAAAGGACTAGTGTGACTTCCATGGGTTCATTAACCAGGAGCTCAAGTGGGAGATGTTGGGTTATACATTAAATGCTGTTTAAACGTATTTCTCTCATATTTCTCTACTCTTTCATGTGGTGGTCGCTTTTTGGTGCATGGATTGCGTTAGAGGGCAGTATAGGGCTCAAGTGCTCAAGAAGCACTAGATGGGGGGTGGGATTAACCCTGGTTAATGGAGCTCAAGTATGTATCTCGCCTCAATTATTCTCTTATGTTGTTTTTAAGAATCATGTTAGTGGCTGGATTGACATTTATATTAACAGACTGATGATAATGATTTTAAAAATATGCATTTCGTAAAGATTTAGTTTAAAACAGAGAGGTAAAACATAAATGCATGCGTAACTCTGCTTTACAGGGGAACTCATTTATTTATTTTTTATTTTAGATTAAAAAAACTGAATTTGTTACAACAAAATTCAGAAAATTCAAATAAATGCACTAAGTGCATCCAACTGAGTTGTTTCCTGCGTCTGGACTGTGGGAGGAAGCCGGGGTACCCAGAAAGAACCCACGCATGCACAGGGAGAACATGCACACTCCTTGCAGAAGGACCCCGAAGTGGAAACAGTTCAACTGATTGACTTTTATTTGATAGACGTATAAAAAATGAAGGGTTATATTTTGCGGGTCTTCTTTATGTTTTCCACAGTCTAGCAACCTGCTCAAATGTTATGTTGCCTTCAAACAATTTGGGAACAACGATGATGTTATTGCACAAAATTGTTGGCCAAAACCCCCCATAAATATATAAAATCATTGCAATCTCTGCTATGAATATTTATCTGCGCACACTTTACCCACCTGCCTGTTTAAATCTCGCCCTCCCACTGCGATGCTACTTCCGTTTCAGGGACCCTGGACAGCTCCTTCTCTCTCATCCCGCCTCACCTCACTAAGAACCTTAAACCACAGCTCGAGGCTGGGAGGGAAACTTTTTTTTGGAGACATCCCGACCTAAAAGGCTCGGAGCGGTTGCGTGTTGCGGAGCGGCGTGCGCGTCCCGCTTGCTCCCATGTCCATCGCGGCCGCGGCGCGTCGCAACTAGAAAAAAGGCGAGAGGGGAGAGGCTGCGGAGACGGACGGAGGCTCTCCGTGTGAAAGTGAACATGCACGATTCCGTGAGGCTGATTCGCCGTTGCTTGCTGCGGGGGATCTAACTGGAATCGCGATTGTTACGTAGAATCCGAAATAAACAGAAAGAGAGAGTCGAGTGACCCACGGCACAGAGAGCTGGTTGAAGAGCGAGAAGGGGGAGAAAAAAAAAAGACTGCTGAGCGACAAGGAGGGAACCGATCTGCATGTGAGACCGCTGGTCCAGGCGCGCACACACCGGAGGCGAGAGATGCAGCCTGCGAGCAAGATCCTGACTCTGATTCTCCTCATCTTCATGGGCACAGAACTCACCCAAGTAGGTTTGCTTTATTTAACGCCATTTCTCCCCCACCTGCTTTCAGTATTCTTCTTATTATTATTATTATTAAGTTGATCTGCCTCATAGAGGGAGAGCCAGGGGATTAGCCCTCTCCTGCTCCCTAAACAGATAACCAGCCTGGGATTTACATGATGTGACTGTGTTGTGCTTCACCATCTCCAATGCTGAGAGATGACTGCAAGGAGATCGGTCCTCGTTAGTGAAAGCTTGCGATTGATCACTGTTCTCCTATCAGACGTTTCCTGCAGGCTTCCCCTCCGAGACAATGAACACCAGTTATTAATAACAGCGATGGAGTGCTGCTTTATGCAGTTATGAGTCGAGGCTCAACAATCAAATGTAGTGTCTTGAATAGAAGGAGGGGGAGTGGAGTGGGTTTGAGCATGCCCACTGACCACAGTGTGACTTTGCTGGCACCTGTGAGTGAAGGGTACAATTAGTCCAACAATGAGCCTCAAAAAAAAAAAAGAAAAGCAAACAGATGTTGGATTGTTCATTGCAGGATACCCGACTTGCAGTAAACATCATAAACATGAGTCTGCTTTGCTGGTGAAAGTGTGAGAGAAGTGGGTTTATTTGTCATCCAGGCCTCTGCTTTTGTTGGGTTTTTTATTATAATCATGGTTATTGTTTAATTAGGCACGCTTTACGTCTTTACTATATCGTGAATTCAATTGCAGCTGGTTATCAGAGAGAAAATAACACAAAATCTGGAACAAGGCGCGATCAATAAATCCTGTCTCTCCCTCCAATGGCATGCCACAAGGCACAAACTCAATAATGTGAGTGTAAAGTAGTTTGCTGCAAAAAAAAAAAACCCTGCCGGCCCTGAGAACCAGCGTGTCGGAACAGTATTGACAGAATGTGGCTCTGAGAGGATTGGTGGGGGGGGGGGAGGATTCCAACAGGTTTCATGGGGAAAGTTATTTTTTATTTGCTTAAGACATTTATGCGGTAAATGTATTACGTTATTTTACAGTGATGAAGTTGCGGATTGCTGATGGAAGCAGGGGGTGCATACACAATATTTTGAACCTCCAGATAGTTCTGGGGTGCCCCACTAAAACCAGTCGGCATAGATCGTGTTTGAGAATCCGTGAAATAATTTTTAAACACCAATACTGGGTCCTTTAAATTTAGCAAATGGTTAACCAAGTTAATGTAACCATCTTCATACTTTGTAGCTCAACTTCTTAAACATGAATGTTTATCCTTTCCTTACATACTCCCGTATTGTACTTGTAAGTAGTGTATTTTCAGCTGATGCAGTAAATGTACTGTAGAGCTTATGGGGTTGGAAAAAAACTGATATTGGATTCCCTAAAATGAGTTGAAAGTTCTTCTCTTCTTGAGAAACTGGGAGTTTCCCCTATAGTGAGGCAATTTTGGGGACGTAGATATCACAGTGATAACTTGACTCTGTTCAAAACAGTTCAAGCCGGGTTTTTAGCAGTCTATAAGATTTCCATGCGTGTGTGAAATCCTAAATTGTCTTTTTTTTCCCACAAAAGTAAGAAACAAAATCAATATTTGATTATTCTTATAAAAATGCACCTTAAAGTAGATATGGTCAGTGTATAAGGTTTCAGGGCTGAAACTGTGCACACACCGGGGATGCCAAACTCTGGTGTTCTGGAAATGAAAATCAAACGGTAAAAAGAAAAGGTAATCATTTGTTGGTAAATCTTTTGGCGTATTAGTTCCATCCCATGATAGGAGGGAAACCTAGGCAGCCAATACATCCCATATCAAACACGTCCACTGTGCACTACACTCTATTTCCATTCATGTTTGCTCTTCAAATATGACAGAGTGTGACAAAGGATAAACCATAGATAACTATGAGTGGCCTCCTGGTTTTATACATTAATAATGAGGGCAATATAGCAACATTTCCTTACTTCCGACTATAGAACCTGACATTCATTCATTTGTTGTGAAAATCGTTATAAAATGTCCTTCTGGCAGGCACAAAAACAGCAGTACCTGTTGCAACTCATTAAAGCTTGACTATGACTTCCAGCACACACACCTTTATTAATTCATGTTTACTTTGCATATAAGACTCTCTTGCCAGCAAATGGCAGAGGACTCTTTTATATGGGTGGCTTAGGTCCGCCTAGGTACCTCCAATGGATCGTGTTTTGCTCTCCATTCTGGTGTTGAGAAAATCAGCCGGATTCCTGTGCAGTTCAGGGCCCACAATACACTGATACTATCTTTTATTGATGGCCTGTGAGGAAGTCGATATGATTCTAGCACCAGAAAAACACAGGTACCCTGACAGACACTTCTTTATTTCCTCTCAGTTTCATAGCAAACCTTTCGTGTAGGAGGGGAAAACCAAATATTTTCCCTCCTCTGCTCTAACTTAAATCAACTTGGAAAACAGAGCTACTTTTATACACGTAGGTACTGCAGGCCCGACTGCTGAAATAATGCGTCAATCTTTGATGCTGAACGATAACGCCTGCCTAACCACTACAATAAGATAATTGCTTCTCAAAGCTTCTACAGTTTCACATGCAGAGTTTAAAGGAGAACGTCTCTTCTTTTGTACAGGAAAGCCATCTGATTAGCGACACCATGTCTGCATTCATCCTGTTTTGGGGTCGTTTGAACACTGATCTGTGAACTTTGGCCTTATAGACTCCATGTTTTCTAAGAGGTATAGTAAGCATTCAGAGCAACATCTGTTCCTCACCTACGCTGCCTGTTCCACCAGTGGGCTGCAGGCTCACATCCTAAAGTACCTCAGCAACGCATGATGGACCAGGTGGTGATGTTTAAAGTGGTCTTTTTGACACATGGTTATCGACGAATCAGCTCAGCTGGGGAAGCCTTTGGTTGCATTTGTACTGAAGGTACCAACAGGTTTTTCTAAAGACGATTCTGACGTCTTTTGATGAAAGAAACTAAACAAACAAACAAATCAATAGGAAAACAACAATACTTAGTGTGGCATTACATAAGTTCAGAGTGAATTTCATTATGCGTGGTGTGATTGGCAGCTGATGATTATGATTCACTATGGTCAGGTGAGGCAAAGGGTGGGAGAGGAGGAAGGAAGCAGAAGAGGAGTAGGTGGAGGTACGATGCTCTTTGGAGCGCGTTTGTATGTGATTTATTTAATTTTTTCCTCTCTTTTTTTTGAATGCGTTGCAAAGAGCTAAAACTCCGGATTCTGAATGTGATATTTTGGTTGTCCTGCAAGGTAAAAAAACAGCTGCTGCAGCACAAAGAGCCCAGACAGAAGCACTACTCTCATGAAGCTTTAAAGACGAATTTTATGTGCTGTAGGTCGCTGTGGAGGAGTTTTGTAAAATATGCCATCTTTATGTTTTTCCCTGTTTATTTTCTTTGTCCTGCAGCTCTGTTCCCTTTACATTTAGAGTAATTCAACATGAATGTTTTCCATTGTGAACTTAGCTTTATTTATTGTTAACCTCAGGCAAACACAGTACTTTTTAGTTAACTGGACTGCTATCTTTTTGTTTGTATGACCCCCCAAGAATAAAAGCTCAATCAATGCTGCGCTGCACAGCCACCAATCTTGATAAACAGTCTGATTGACCAATCTGCAAGAAGGTCAATGATAATTAATCCCGTTCTGTCGTTATAACCAATGTCCTCCTTGATTAAATCCTGAGTACTTTAGCTGGATGGTGTCCGCGTTAACAAAGAGGCACATCCATTCATTCAGATATTAAGGTTCAGAGTACCAGTCCCTTCAATTCCTCCTTAATGACTGACTTACGTGAGGAAGCTTGTGTACCAGGGCGACCTGACTCTAACCTAGGGGCCCACACCACCCTAAATCCAGCCCTGAAAATGCATCATTATAAGCTCTTGTCTTCCTCTAACCTTCATCTTGTTATATAATATTAGAGTGGACAACACGACAGAGCTTAGTGGGCGAGTCGATAGCTGCCAATGAAAACAACTGCCAGTGTGAGATCACACCTTAAAGGTAATCTACAGTGAAAGAGGAAAAGGCCACAGGTGGAGGAAAAGTCAACAGGGATTCTTCTAATCTTTCAACATGCCAGAAAAATGTTTTATATAGATGATACAACTACATTCGTGTAAACAGAGCTGTAATCTAAATTCTTTTGATCCAGAACAATACTGGATTATGTTTCACCCCTAATTGCTAATCCTTAATTCCTCATTTATTAATTGAAGGTTATCCAAAATATTTCTGTATTAAGTGTGAAAGTATAGGGTGATAGTTTTCTAATCTGAAAATACCTTTTCAAGGATACCTACTGTGCTTTATATTTTATATTTAATAGCAAATTTATTAATAGCTCACTGCTAAACCAATCAGCATAAAACATAGTGTAAAGAAACCATCACAACACGCATTAGTAAACTATATAAAGCAAAACAAAGAGGACAAGGCAGTTCAAATTTCTCTTGTTTAACAAAAAAAAACAACATACTGTTGAACCAACCAAATAGTGCAATTTTATGTTATACTTTTTATCACTTTCCACACTCCACTAAAGCACAGCTGACATCCTCTTTATATCGTCCACTCCGGGCCTCTTTTCATTGTATTATTTTTCAAATTTGTATTTGCATTCCACAAGAGGGACCGAGTGTGCTATTGTGTTCTGTATCAGCTATGAAAAAAAAGATCTATTTTTTTCCCCCAGATCGGATGCAACGTGCCCGAAACAAGCTACAAACTGAGAGTGTCTACCTCATTATGAAGCTGTAAAAGTTTTGCTTAGCACTTGATTCATGTCTCAACAGTTAAGTGGAATCTAGCCCTTGTTCCATAGACTAGCAAAAGCTATTACTTTATAAACCTGAAGGAGGTTATAATATTAGTAAGATTATTAAGATTAGTAATAAGTCTAATATTATGGAACACCTGTATAATTTATTGTATGTTTTTGCCACTGTATAACCACTATATTCCAACAGCCAAAAATGTAAATACTGTAGCTTAGTGGTTAATTGTTTTCCAAATGGGAGATTGCAGGTTAGATTCCAGCTTTCTTGCTACAGAACATGGCATCTCAAGGAACTTCACAATAAAATAATGTATTTACAATAAACAAATCAGATTAAAACAAAAAAAGTAATGCCCCTTAAAGCATTCACTCCTGGATAACCACTCAGAAAAGATAGCTTGTGTTGTGTCTTTGACTTTACATCAGTCCATAGTACTGAGCGTGCACGTAATGACAGTGGAGAGGAAAAACTCTCCCTTAACAGGATGAAACCTCCAGCAGAACCTGGCGGGCATCTACTTCAGTGAGTGAAGGGTACAATTAGTCCAATAATAAGCTTCAATAAGCCCCACGGCTGGGGGTTTGAAGAGATGGAATACACAAATAGATTCAGTGAATACAATACACAATAAATTAACTGGGGGAAAAAAGCTTATTTTGCATTTCTAATCATTTGTAATTTTTTAACTAGCATAAAAGTAATGACTGCTGCTGAATAAAAGAAAAAACGGTTTAACAGATTGTTCTTTAATAGTTTAATTCAAAAACAACTGGTCAGCTTGAGGTATTGTCCACTTTCAAAGTGGGATAATTCAATCACTACCTTTTATTTTCCAAGGTAGGGGTAGGGAAAGCCCGGGATTAGAGCATAGGATTTTCTCCGGTATTAGTTTTTTAGCTTTCCAAAAGAACGTAGGAGGATACCTGTGACACCGACTTTCAGTCCAGTATAATGTATGCAGTTCTCCTGATTGAAATACATAGGGAGACTGTGACCAGACAAATTGCCATTGCAACAACGTTATTCACATGTAATTTTTTATCCCCAAAACCAATAATAGTACATATGTTTGGATGTGCATCTAATCTAGCATGCATTTTTTAAAAATTCAATTAAATTGTTTTTTAGACTTGTAACGCCAACTTCAGATACAAGATGGCGCCAGAGTCACATAAATGAAAAGTGCATCCTGGGCGAACGCTGGAAGCGTCCCTCACTCATTAGACCGTCATCTCCATCACTGGCACTTCATCGCTTTATACAAACCTTTTTTCTTTTGTGTCACACTTGGTGGCTGTTTTTAATTTACCTGCGAGTAGTCGTATTATTATTGTGCGCCTCAGGAAGGACAAAAGAGAGCTAGAGAGAGAAAAATGTGACTCCCAGGGTCACAGAATCCTTTCAGCATCCCTGCAGGTTGACCTCATTGCCGTGCAGCTCAGATTGGCTATTACAATAAGCGGGGCTCGTACTGTGTGTGACATCATTGCGTCTGGCGCGGTGGAGATCTACAGCACCTCCTCTCTCATCCATTTGGAGCCGCCCGCACCACAGAGCGCAACGCTGGCAAGGAGGCGGACCCTCGTAGTAAAGGCTAACCCGAGATCGAGGGGCAGCATTACGCGGAGGATCCATCCATCCTTCTGTTCTTCTGGATCGAGTTCCCAGATTACCTTTATGCGCCTCCGCGTCCGAGCCCCGGGTCCTTTATTGAAGATGTCCACAAACTTGCGATCCGAGCCGGAGACCCGGTCGGACCAGCAGTGCGCTCTGGGCACCCTGACTCGCCTCCCCGGGTTCTCCACGGAGTCTGTAGAATGAAGGAGGATTAACGTCCGAGTCCGGAGCGCAGAGGGATGATGACCGTACCGCTGCTGAAGATCGGAGTGGTGCTGAGCACCATGGCGATGATCACCAATTGGATGTCGCAGACGCTCCCCTCTCTGGTGGGGCTCAACACCACCAAGCTGACGGCTGCGCATGGAGGGTACCCAGACCGGAGCACGGGAGTAAGTCCCACTCATCATCATCGGTGATCGGGCCGATTTTTCTATAAAAAATAAAATAAAATTGGGTTGGGGTGGACGAGGAAGAAAATTAAAGGGATTTGTTCATTTATAATTTACAGCTGAGATCATTTTGTGCGTCCGGACTGGTTTGAGGATTGTAGAGGCTTCATAGATTACAACTCTAGTGTTTGACCTCATCGGATTTTATTTTCTCAGATTCGCATTTACAAACTCGTGGGAATTTAACATCCCACACAAGAATGCTAACGGATTGGGGGGAGAAAAAAAAGAAAGCGCTTTCTATACAGTGTCTTCATTCCTCATCTCTCTAACGTGACTGAATTGAAAAGAGGCGCTCAAAGTCAATGCAGAATGAGCCAAAGTCCTCATATTCCTGTTAAATATGTTGGGGTATTTGTCATATTTTATAATAACTGGTTTATGGGATTATTTTACCCTATACACAGGGACACATCTAGAAAATGATTAAAGACGTGGCCAAAATGGGCGCCACTGATAAACAGGGTTGATATGCAGATTTTAAAAAGCATTTAAGTTATCTGACTTGCCTGTCTTAATAGTTGATGCGTCTCAAACAGAGGATGTCAATCAATATGGATGTGTAGAAAAAAAGAAAAAGAAAAAAAAAATGAATTACCATGAACACAACTTCTAAAAATATTTTGTCTTAAATTCAGTATTATTAATAATAATTAAAAAACATAGTATTTTAAAGACAAATTTGGAGGAATAAGCCTTGCTTCCGCTCTAAGAAAAACCTTTAATCAGGTCATATCTGTGATAGGCAGCACAGTTACAGAAAGAGATATTCTGTTATACATCTGCAGTAATTATTTACATTGTTTTCCATTGGTAAAGATTAATCAACCACATGTACTCTGATTGCCTTTTTAGTTTGAAACAAATAAGGTTCTGAGCGTATGATTTGATGCTACCGACTTGACAATCCATTTATTTTTCTTAAGTGTTATTATCTTTGGGAGATATAAAAAGAAATCCATCTGGATTTGGGGAAAAAAACAAACAAAAAAAAAAAAAAGTTCACTTTTGTTTTCTTTTCTTTACCTGTTAGAAAGTAGCATTCTGTAGCATTATTTCCTTTTGTTTTATCGGCAAATGCCTGGTTGGATTAAAAGGCACAGAGTGCTGAATGTCTTAAAAAAGCCACTCCTTTTCCATAATCCCAACAGCAGGATAGTAAATGGATTAGCCATGTCTCATGTGATGGATTAAAAAAAGTGACGTCATACTACACATATAGGCTGAACAAAGAAAAAATAATAATAATACTGTCGGTCTATTAGCAGGAGGTTCTATCCCAAAATACAATCAATTTTTTTTTTCTTCTTTTGCAAAACTAATTTCCCCAGCACTGCATCAAATGACAGTGTTTTGTTAGTGGGTTTATAGAGTGAACAATTGGAGGTTTGTTGGTTTGAAGGATGGATTAAAAAGGAAATTTGTAGAATGCGACCTGCTGATCATCAATCAAAGGTGGTCATGGAATAATTGGCTGATTCTGACCAAACAACACTGCAGGGTTAGGGAGATGGGGTTCAACACCAGGGAGCATCTCTTGATCGTCAGCAGCAGGAGAATTTGCTTGGGCAACCATTGTAACGTCTTGGTCAATGATGCCTGTGTCCGGGTTTGGTTGCCATGGTAACTTTGAGCTTTACCGGCCGATTGGTTTTAGGTCAGACAAATTTATAATGTTCTGCTCAACGTTCAGGACTTACATAATAACTGGGTGGGGCTTCAGCTAATGAAATTTACATTCTCTCCAAAAAATGAAGTAGCTTTTTGGAGGACTCATACAATAACGTACCAAAGTTTTCTATCTTGTTCATCGTTGGTGACTTTGTCTCAATAAAGATTTGCAGAGGCCCCTTAAATGGGTAGCTTTCAACAGTGTAATGTACACGTTTGAAATTTGGTACACAGATTGGACCCTTAAAGATGGGAACAAATGTTTTGCTTATTCATCCTGAAACCAACAGGAAGTAGGCCATTTCATTTCACAGGGTTATTTTGGACTTTTTACACATATCCAACTTTAACAAATTTTTTCTTGACATTTTCAGGTATTGGCTTCAAATTTGGCCTGTATGGCCTTAAACGACAGGGGGTTAAAAGTTGTACAAATTGTTAATTTTTTAACATGCCCAAGGGGACAGGTTGGGACCTAACTTTGAAGATACTATAAGGGGATGACAATGGTTATAATGTACAAAACCTTCTGTGATTGGTTCGGATCTATTCCTTAAAAAACTACACTTCAATGGTCAAATGCTAAAATAATCCAAAAAAGTTAACTTTTGACCATTACCCTAATCATCATCAAAGTGTGAAGGACAGAAGTTGGTGTCACTTGGTGTCCAGTTCTAAAAGGTTTTGAAAGAGGGTGTGACTATGGCAATATGGCAAAGTCACACTTTGACCATGCATTTGGCTCTAATTTCCACATATATCATCTGATCTGGATCCAGTTTAACATGGTGGATATTTACAATCCTTTAAATGATATGTGGCAAATAAATGGTGGGTGTTGCCCTCTTCCTGCTTTGTGATTATTAAATTAGGTACTTATGTACTTAAGACCTACAAAAACGTTTGTTTTAGTCATGTCTCGAGCCCCATAGAAATGCAGGCAACTTTTGCAAACCTTGTGTCTGAACGCATCCTCCCACTGCTTTTGACTTACTAACTGCAGCTTTAGACAGTTTTTTGCAGCCTAAAAGCATGTCAATGTGGCTAAGCCTTAAATGGTGACCAAATCCCAAGGTGTAAAAACGTCCACACAAAAATTCTGGATGTCTTAATGGGGACTGTTGCCTTGACTGTGTGGCATGGTGAATTTCAATATGTGTAAGCAATGGCTAAGCTTGTTGGAGATTCTCTGTAAGCAGTGGGTTGCGGCTCTGATAGTCAAGGTTATTTGCTTTGGCAAGCAGACCTCACCCCACTGCATGTAGTTTTCAGAAGGCCTTGTAGCGATGATTGTATGGCAACCCCCACGCTTTCAGTCAATCTATACAGGTGTAAAAGTGTAACTCCCATCAATTTGTGACTAAATGGTTGAATTGCTAAATGTACGGTAGAGCTCTTTGGATTCCTATGGTGTAGAAAAAGGGCTAGATTTGCTCCAAACTACGTATAAAAGATCTTTGTCAATACCGAAAAAGCTTTTTAGGATCATATTTTAAAATTGAAACTACTGGACCTCCTAGAATAATTCAGTTGCATCCTTTGTCAGGTCCTCACCAAATTTTGTGTGCTTTTTATTAAAAATTGATTAAATAATTTTAGCCCCGCCCACAAAAGATTTAGCTTTCTGTGGAAAGTGGTTCTCCATATTACTTTACTACTTCTAGTGTCATTTTCAAAATGCCAAGGGAAGTCCTCGTGAAATATTTGACACTAAACAGGAAATTGCTCCTAAATCCTTTAAGAAGGTTGGATTTTCTACTAAATAATACTTCTTATTGGAGTTTAATTGATTATGCTCACACGTATTTGTCAGTGTGCGTGATGGATTATTGTGAGAACCATTTGAGGTTGCGCGCAGCTTTCATAAATGCCATAATTTCTGTGATTTGCCAACATTTAAATGTCTGTTTTTCTCATGTGAAGGTATTGCCAGCAAACCCAGAAGAGTCATGGCAGGTGTACAGTTCTGCCCAGGATAGCGAGGGAAGGTGTGTCTGTACCGTGGTGGCACCCCAGCAGTCCATGTGCTCGCGTGATGCCCGCACCAAACAACTAAGGCAGCTGCTGGAGAAGGTAATTGCTTGCTTAAATACCCAACGATAGCAATCGATGTCTTACAATGCCCAGGGTAATTGTTTTTACCCTATGTCATGCACGCAAGAGATGGTCCCTTAGTATCTTCCTTGAATATGGGATGAGCATAGAAATCATCCATCTAATGAGCTCCCTGGAAACCTAAGTTATCATGGCAGGGAGTTGAACGCTGTGCTTATATTGTACTGCATGTACCCAGAGCAACATATTTAATGATGCAACACAGCTCAACACCCAGACTGGGAGCTAAAACACAAACATTGGTAACTAGGCTCATCAAACGTAATGCAGATACTCTAATTTACACGAGCTGACATCAACAGACTCCTTTTTGAGTGTTTTCCGGATAGAACATTTCTGTAGATAAAAAATGTCTGAACAAAAAGCGTTCTACACTCGCTCGATGTCAGACTTTATGAATTGGCACAAAATAAATGGAAAGTCAAAACAACATATTAAAAACATATTGTGTTTTTTTCCCCCTCAGCAGACACTCGCAGTGAGTCTTTGGGGTAGGGGAAAATAAAAGACAGGTATTTTAGTTACTCAGCCTGCATGTTTGATTCCCCAGGTCCAGAATATGACCCAGTCCATCCAAGTTCTGGACCAGCGCACTCAGAGGGACCTTCAGTACGTGGAAAAGATGGAGGTCCAGCTACGTGGCCTTGAGACAAAGTTCAGGCAGGTGGAGGAAAACCACAAGCAGAACATTGCTAAACAATACAAGGTATGAAGCGCCCTCTGAAGCCATTCGTCCCACCACCATGTCCTCTGAGATGCTGCGTCACTCAATGTTAACAGCTTTAACCATTTTGTGTCTGTCTGAAGAAGTATAGAATCATCGCACTCATTACAATGCATATTCCAGAATTTGTAAATTAATTTCTAAGTAAATAGATAAAAATTTATTGCTACAGAAATATCAGTTGTCGCCATCAGAGAAATGCATTTTAAACATTGTAAAAGTCATTGTGACTAGCCTTTTAAAGTATTCATTGTCCCAGCCTAACTAAATGTATTCTACATAATTTACCCAATATTTAACTGTGGATAATAATAAAAAAAACATTAGTTCTCTTTGCAGTATATGATGTGAAATAATATCTGCCTTTCTGAACTTGGTGTTTAAGATTGCATTTAAGCTTATATGGCAATCTGTAACCATCTGTATTAGTGCCTTTTACATCTCTGCCTTTTTCTTCAATTCAATTCAGCTCCACTCAACACGTTTAAATCATTGAGCTCTCCCTGTCAATTGGCCTGAAACCAATCAGCGCTGCAGTCATGTTTGGCTTTGCGGCTAAATCCATGACATTAAAAATCAATAGATGCTCATCTAAATGCATTTGGTCAAATGTATAGAGGGAAGCTGTCTGAGATAAACACCTCTCAAGCCAGCAGAGTGGGTCTGTATTTCCCAGAACAACATTTAACTTGTGTTAGATAGAAAGGATGGAGAACAATTTTAAAGTATACAACATATTCTTTCTTTCAATTTGTTATACAGAAATATTGGCGAATTAGGGCGCTACTTAGTGTGGCTAAAAAATGAATAGTTTACAAATGGAACCATGTACTGTTTAATGTACTGCAATTATTATTGCAGGTATGACCCAAATAATTGAAGAAAAATACTTTACTAATGAACTGAAAAGCTGTACAAGACAATTTTTTTTTTCATTTTCTGCTAAAATATTTACCTAGAGTTTCATGTTATTCAGCTAATAAAATAAATCCTATCCTTACCCTTGTTAAAATTATAAGTATAGATTTGTTATGCTATGAGGGTAACAATACCTCCAACTCATTCAATATAATGCATAATATTGAGTGCACAAGAAAAAGACAAGTTAAAGCATATTGATTTTTATAATGTAGACTTTTAGTTGCTTTTTACACTCTTTAGGATAATATTGGAAGGACTTTGCATACCACCTAATTTGAATCTTATATGTTTACATTTTTATCATTTGTTTTAGTATATATACTGGGGCATTAATTGAAAAATATGTACAAAAAATATTATGTTTCCTACATTCGTATTGAGGGTTCTTAACCAGGCAGGATTGCAGTATAAAAAGCAGATGCTAGGTTTAGTTTCCCTTATGTCTACCAGTTTATACATATCTTGCTTAAATAAGCATTTTCAAAGTTACTGCAACATTAGTTTCTTCCTGGCTAATGTAACCAAGTATTGTCAGTTTACTTTAGGAGCAGTTTTAATTAAAAGACTATTTTAATGTAACTGAGATAATTAAAAAGTACTTCCCGTCTTATTTTAAAATAAGAGCTTTTTGTCAAGCTCAAGCCATTAACCATTAAAAAAAGGGAAATGCTAGCCTATATTCATTTTACCAAATTAAATCACAGACTAACAGCAACATGATAAGTGAGACCTCTTGCGGGTTGTTTCTTAAACATAATACATTTTGTTATATGTACATTTATTCCACCTAAATAGAGTTTTGCTGCATCTTTAGCTTCAGCATGAATCTTAAGAAGCTTCTGCTTTTATACCATCTGTCATCCGCCCTCCAAGTGTCTCGTCCGTCATTTATGCATGCGTAGAGTTCGTCTTATGCGCCCATGTTCAGTACACGTGCACAACTTACTGAAACATGTCCAAGTGCATTTTACTAAAGATGTGTGTGCCTTTGTGTGTGTCTTGAGTCAGGTTAGAAAGCTCTAGCCCCTGACAACAGTTTGTCATTTTCTTGCT
>JAVLVB010001034.1:1196691-1227292 GCA_032876305.1 Orestias chungarensis | reverse complement strand
CCCAAAACTGATCTATTCCTGCATGTTACGGCTGTCAACGTTTTCCATCTTAAAAGCTTTTTGCTGACGTAAATACATTACTATCATTATTATTATTATAATTATTATAAATTGGTGTTAGTCATTTTTCTTTTGGCTTATGTCTATGCATATTTGGTTAATCAGCAACTCTTCACGTAAAGCTCTAGACGTAAAAATTCGAGACACTTTGTTGTGTGTGACATGTAAAGCATGTAACCCTTAATACGATGTTGCATTTTGAACTTTGATGACTAATAAAGAGCTTTCCCAATTGTTGTCCGTGTACCGAAGGCTTGATTTATTTATTTTTTTGTAAACGGCTGCTCGCCACCGGGGGAAACGGGCCCCAACCCCCAACCCCGTCTGCTCTGCTCATCCAAGCGGGTGGGAGTATTCTTCGGGTTTGTTCGCTCAGAGGCACACCTGCCCAGGCAAATAAAAAATAATAATAATAAATTAAAAAAACGCGGCTATACATTTGACACGCAAGCACTGAACACCAACACAATCAGTAAAGAAGTAGGGCAGAGTTAGAGTAGTCAGGCTCAGACAGGTGTTTTTTTTTTTTCTTTTTCTCTCTTTTCTGGACAACCGGTCTCCTTTTGTTGCGTTTGACACTCAACCGAGCTTATTCTAATCCTTTCAGGCCATAAAGGCGAAAATGGAGGAGCTTAGGCCGTTGATACCAGTGTTGGAGGAGTACAAAGCCGATGCCAAATTGGTATTGCAATTTAAGGAGGAAGTCCGAAATCTGACGTCAGTTCTAAGCGAGCTGCAAGAAGAGATGGGGGCCTATGACTACGAGGAGCTCCACAACAGAGTGTCAAATCTTGAGGAGAGACTGCGAGCATGCATGCAAAAATTAGGTAGGCACAGAAAGTTGTGTACACTCACTTTGCTTTTAACACGTGCATGCACACATACTGACTTAGTTTGTCACATTGTAGCGCAGAAATTTATTTTCAGGCATATGCACAATGCAGAAACAAGCAGTTCTTTCTTTACAACTACCCATCACAAAACTGTACATTTTCACATACAACTGCTCAAAATTTAAAGCAGCCACACTTTTGATCTAGAGCAAATAACAAGCACTTTTTCCTGCTCAAAACAAAGTTAGAATCTATTCTTTAAAAATAAGAAGCTGGACAAGTTCAGAGCAAACTGAAGCAAACTGACACATTGTCCCTTCTTCATAAGCTTCACGTAATAATATAAAACAAGATCAAATTTGAAATTGGTTCCATTGGAGGATCTGTGATGCTGTGGGCCTGTGCCTAATTCAAAGGACCTATGGACCGTGTTAGCATGTGTGTTCCTGGAGAGTTATGGCAATATCAAAAGATTTGTCTTACAAATCTGTTTTTTTTTACTAGTAACTACCAAGTTGGTCATCGTCAGATATTATAGCGGGATGATTATGAAAAATATGCTCAAATCAGCAAATAAATGATTAACTAGGCAGATAATCAACCTTCTTGCATGGCCATCCCAGTTCAAGATATAAATTCATCAGAAAAAAACATTGGGGTGAGGTGAAGACAAGACAAGACATAGAAGGTCTTGACACACTGTGCAAAAAGTAAGGCCAAATATAAGTCTTGCTATATGATCTCACCCTACAGTGAGATCATATAGCAAGTGAGAGTAAGAGGACTGAACAATGTTTTATTGGCAAGCCAGTGTTGCCAACAGTACACACAGCAGGTACGCACAAAGTTGTGAAACTTTAACTGTATTAAAATCAATTATTTATGTACATTGGGATTTTTTTGTCTAATGTACAGTGGGAGATGATGCTATGGACAAAGAAAATTAATTTTAGGGGTTTTAATGCATCTCTTGAAGCAAAAGTAGAAATATTTTGTGAAATCTTGACATTTGGACAGCTCTTTATTTCAGGCTAGCTACTAATGTTCTCTAATATGTAAAACCTGATCACCTTCATTGCAGCAACCTGATCAAAACCATATAATTAAGTACTAGTGTTCTCTTAGTGGAACACAAGAATAGGCACAGAAACACAACTGCACCGCTCGTGTGTATTCGACTAACAAGTTTTGATCACAGCCTTATCACAGCCCCTTCCTCAGTCTCTTCACACCACTGTCACAACGCATGGTGCTAATAGATGCACACCCACATGCTGACTAAGATATATTACGAGAGCAGACATTCAGCACATCACGGGTATATTGTGTCCTTGTTTTGAATAATTCACAGTGCAAGATGACAGTGGGGAATTTAGAAAAAAAAAAAGACAAAACATTTCAGCCACAATGCCCTCTGTTACCTCATTTAGGGACACTGACTGCTTCTTATTTGATTTTATGTGTGGGGTGAACGTTTATTTTCTCTTTTACTCAAATTTAGCATAGTTTCAAACTGATTTTAATCTTTCACAATAATATAAGGTCATAAAAGCATTTTTTATATGTTTAAATTAATCAATTTTATCAGTTCAGTTTCACTTGCCACATGTTAGCCTAATTACTATAAATCTGAGAAATCCAGTTCGAAATTTGGTGATATACAAAAAAGCACCTCAGTTTAAACAAGGTAAATAACATTCCCTGATATCAATCAGTCTGGAAAAGTTACAAAACAATTTCTTGGGCTTTAAACTCCAGAGAACATTTTGCCTTAAGAACCAACGGCGTATAGAATAATGCTGTAACAAAACCTAAGTTTTTTTTTTATTACAATAAGCACAGAAATAGTTCAAGCCCATAAAGCGTTGTGCTTGAGCTCTGATCCACAACACCATATGGGTGGAAAGGAAGGAAGGCCCGCACAAAGGAAGCACAAACTTTTAAACTTTTTGGTTCCAGGAGTTACATCCTGTGCAGCCCAACCTCACGTGTTATCAGTAACTGACTATGTGTGGCCATTGATGACTTTAACAGTTTTTTTTCCTTGTGATCAGGGTGTGATGCATCTACTTCTCATGAGCATGCAAGCATCTGTGGAAAAACAGCTCCTAATAAGTCAAGGGCGTAGAGCAGCCGTTAATAGCTCTTATGCAACATGTAAAACTTGTAACAAACCACAGTCAGTGAGAGTTATTATCCACAAATGGACAAAATATTAAAATGTGGTGAAGTTTCCCAAGAGCGAATGGCCTACATTTAGTCCACAAGCCGACTGACAACTCGTCCAGGAAGTCACAATGAAACCCAACAACAGCATCTAATGATCTGCACTCTTGCCTGAGTTGAGCTCATGAGTCAACAATAAGAAAGAAGTGGTCAAAAAAACAATGGTTCAATGAATCTTGCTTTTTAAATGTGAATTGCAGTAGTAGTAAATTTCTGAGCAACAGTTTAGAATCTCTGATTTAACTTCCCCGTAGTCATCAAACAGTAACCGAAGCAGGAAGTCACCGGACTTTCACACTGGTGGCCTGGGTTCAAATCCAGGCCTGGGCTACACCAACAGCTTTCAGCATGGGTATCCAATAGCGCGAAGGCAAGACCCTTCGCGCTATTGCCTACTTTGTAAGTTGCTTTGGATAAAAGCTTCTGCCGAATACATAAACGTTGAAACAGTCACCTAATGGGTTAAAATGGCCTCAAATTAAAAATGATGAGGCAGTTTGGTTGAATTAAAACAATTTTGCAAAGCAGATTAGGCCAAAATACATGTGCAATAGAATAAAAAATGACCAGTTATTGCGAATGCTTGATGCTTGAAGCATTGCACAATTATACTAGATTTAGGGTGTATTTACTTTTTCAGAGTGGTACTGAATTGGCATTTTGTATAAACCCATGTTATTTTTGTCATTAAATGATAATGAAATCTGTGTGATAGGCTGAAAGTTGGCACAAAAGAAAAAAGACAAGAAATCTATTGGGGAGTGAAAACGTTTGTTACAATGCTCATTTCACACATATTTATAATAAAAGCCACCTTGAAGCCACAGGCTACTGGTAAGGGGGCATGACCGTTTCCTTGTTTGCACTCGTAGTCGGCTGAACTCTTCTTGTCTGTGTCTGAATACTGGGGGACCGGGACCTGTGGGATGGAACCATTGTGTGTGGGAGATTGGATGAGATAAAGACGAGGTTACCCGGCAAGATACTGGCTTAGGGAGAACAGAGGGTGTCTATCCTTATCATCTTCACATGCTTGCTAAAGCGCTCATACATTGTGCTTTTCACTCCAATTCCATGCCGCTATACAGAGATTAAACTGGCCAAGGTCACTGGCCACATTTCCATCTGAACAACATGGGGGGTAAAAATCGGAGGAAAGGGAGCAGCAGAAATTTTTACTCTGAATGATAGACAGGGAGGACTTTAGGAGAGGTGATAATGGAATGGAGAAAGTGAAAAAAGGCAGGAAAGTGAATGAGAGTAAATAGAGTCTCCACTGAGCTGTCCTTCATACTGTTGTGTGCCAGAGAGACTAACGGCCCCGCGGCTGTCAGGACACAATGGCCATCGATCAAGTGGACATGCCAGCTTGCTTGGCAATAATCAAATAAATAAATCTCCTGTTGCCATGCCCCTGTAATATGGATGCACACAGAGCTTCGGGCAAATGGACGCACTGGAAACACACTGATGGATGGAGGAGCAGGGCTGCTCCACTAGGGAAATACCTTCGCTGCCTGTTCTATATGACAGCTGCCTCCTTTCTCCACTTAGACCATTAATAAATATGGATATTTCTATATCTAGATTATTTTATGATCTGTTAAACATAAAGATACCAATATACAGTATATATATATATATATATATATATATATATATATATATATATATATATATATATATATATATATATATATATATATATATATATATATATATATATATTGGTTTGGGCTTTCTTGAGACCAAATTCTTTCTCGCCAAACACTTGAGCCAATCACAGTCTGTCTTTTACTGTTGGTGATTTGATTTTAATCAACTATCTTGACTCTGACATCCTCTCTTTGATAGCAATTTGACTGTCCATGCTGGTGCAGAGACTGAAAATTGAAAAGACTGATCGGTTGATTTGAGAAAGTACGAACACATAACCCTTTTGAGAGAACTGTAGGATAATTCTTAAGCAAATCAGCCTGAATTGTGGTAAATAAACAGCGGTAATTAAGCAACCTGGTCCTCTAAACGCTGTCTTGTTTGTCCAGATGACAATAGCTTTGATGGAGCAAGTGCTTGAGCTGAAAAAACTCTAAGGGATTCTGTTATTGGCTTTTCTTCTCGCCCAAGGATGGAAAAAAAAATCCCACCTGAAACACTTTTCCGTTTGTTCCATGGAAAAATAATCTAAAAAAAGTACAAATCCTTCTGTGAAGAATTCTGATTGATGGGCGGATGGTACTTTTGTGGCATCGGCCTCGGGTCTCATTACGTTTGCCTTTTGGATTTGCCCTCTGATTTAGGCCAAGCGAAATTCAGGCCAAAAGGGGATTAGACCCTGTGCGTATCTCCAGAAAGGAGATCCATCTGGGTTACCCACTATAGTAGCAGACCTCTGATAGATGCCTGATTATAGAAAATAAATAAATAAATCAATGTGTTAGTGCAGGCTTTAATCCCCCTAAGGGTTATGTAAGGGATTCAGCCTCCCCAGTGGAAATAGTGGATTCACACTCATGTGATCATGTTTTGTTCTCTCAGCTGCAGCTGAGGTGCAATGCCCACACGTTCTCTTTGGGCATGACATATGCTGGAGACACACCAACGCTCCAGCGCAAAGCCATGAGTCCCATTACATAAGAGTGTGTGTAAGATAAGTAGAGGAAGCACACATTAATTCTAGATTGCATGACTACAAAGGACTGTGACATTTTACTTTGGTGAAGAATACACTAATGGATGAACTACTTCAAAGAGACGGAGAGGCTAATGAAACCCATATAAGAGCAGTTGTCACACAGTTGCACCTTATATTAGCTTTTAAACGTGGCTGACTCCATCTCATAAGTCTGAGAAACCCTTTGCTAAAAACTCAATTACTTTTATTACATTTTTTTTTAGAAATGGTTAAAAAACCTAACAAACACATTCACGAATCCCTCTTATTTCTGTCTGTGCTTGTAAGATAGAGGATTAATTTGCTCTCAGTCAGGAGGGACATAAAACCAGCATCATTTTTGTCCAATTTACATCAACACTAATCAACACCATTACACCTTTGGATTCACACAGGAGGAAAGTATAGTGAGCTTCTTCCATATCTGTTTTTTTTTTTTCTCCTCACTTGTATCTCACATTACCATTCTGAGGGTAAAACAGGCATTAGCATATGTGAGCAGAATAATAAGCAGTTCTTGTAGAGTATAACATACAGGAGGAAAAAGTGGTGAGAAAGCAACAAGCTGAATGGGAGCCTTTAACCACACATTTACGGCAAAATAATATGTGATTAAGTTCCACCCATGTTTGAGCTAGCTGAAGCAACCCAAAGGGGGTTATTTCTACAGATGTTCCTATTTCACCTCTTTATTTGCAGCATGTGGCAAACTGACAGGCATCAGTGATCCAATCACCATCAAGATATCTGGATCCAGGTTTGGTTCGTGGATGACGGACCCACTCGCACCTGAAGGAGATACCCGGGTATGTACCAGCCCTATTTGCAACGCCAAAGGTTATGTGATTTTTAAGGTGCAGTAACCATTAGGTTGGCCAATTGCTTCTGCTTTTCTTTTACATAGCAGGTGTTCTTTTGGCTCTGAAGAAACATTTTCTATCTAAACCATGCCTGCTGTTATGCAATTTCTTAGTCATATTGATAATACACCACACAACTTTAAGAACTAGATGCAGAATTCAGAATGTATTAAATAAACTCTAACCTTACCCGTGGTCTGAGGTTTTCAACCAGATATGCATAAAGATGCTAATATTGGCTCAAATATCCCCTAGCACATAGCAGGGAAACTACTTTTGTAGATGACAAGACCTTTACTTGGCAAAAATGGAGACTTTTAATTCAGCTGTTTCACATGCCCGTTCAAAAAGTTAAAATCGTATGTTGTAGACATAAAGCTAACTTGGAAAAACAAAAGTTCTGAGCCTCAAAATGAAAAAGACATTTATGCTGATGTGGGCATACAAACTAATAGGAACTGCATTTTCTACAAAATCAATAAAAACATTTGTATAGTTTTAACAGGCAAGGCAAGTTTATTTGTATAACACATTTTCGTGTACAAGGCAATTCAAAGTGCAGGGATATTGGGGATTGAAGATGACGAGTCACTTATTACAACAGGTGTATAAAAATACAAACATCTTACTCTGGAATGCCATTTATCTAGTAAAAGTAATACTTTTGAAACAAAAAGTAGTTTTACATTGAGAAGAGTGATGGAAAGTGTAAAAAAAAAGCCCAACCTTTTCCAGATTACATAGATGACAAAGGAATGAGAGAGAAACTGCGTCTGAGTTTATCTGGCAGGAGTAGGCAGCTTTACTCAAGCTTTTTGTATCGCTTCCTTTTCTACATCCATGTGTATTATCCTGTTCCAAGGGGACCTGCTTCCAGCATCTGACTGGGATTTTTGAATATGTCACAACAGCAGGGGGTACCAAGTGGTAAAGGGGCCTCAACCATTTTAGTTCCACAGAAACAGAAAAAGTATTAGTGGCTACCACAGAATGCACTAGCAGGAAGCAGGGTTAAATACTAGCTGAAACAGGGCTTGACAGTGCCACCAGAATGCTGTAATAGAAAATGTTTTAATCCAAAAGATTTCTCTGCTCAAAACAAAAAAGGATCTGTTTGCTTTCTTGATTATGAGGCTTTTTTATTATATATTCAGTAAATATAGCACTGTGGAATGATGAGATACAGAATGTATTAATGAATTTTATTCTAATCCCTTCTGTTATTTTCTTCTGGCTCAGGTTTGGTACATGGACGGTTACCATAACAACCGCTTCGTTCGGGAGTACAAGTCTATGCATGACTTCATGACGTCAGACAACTTCACATCCCATAGGCTGCCCCACCCGTGGTCAGGTACAGGTCAGGTGGTCTACAATGGCTCCATATTCTTCAACAAATTCCAGAGCCACGTCATCATCAAGTTCGACTTCCGCAGCTCCTCCATCAGCAAGTCACGGCAACTCGACTACGCCGGGTTCAACAACGCATACCACTATGCTTGGGGGGGCCATTCAGACATTGACTTGATGGTTGACGAGGGTGGCCTGTGGGCCGTCTACGCAACCAACCAGAACGCCGGCAATATTGTTATTAGCAAGTTAAACCCCAACACACTGCAGATCATCAAGAGTTGGACCACCAACCACCCCAAACGGAGTGCTGGCGAGTCCTTTATGATCTGTGGCACGCTCTATGTTACAAACGGATACTCAGGAGGAACCAAGGTTTACTACGCCTACTCCACCAACTCTTCCACTTATGAGTATATTGACATTCCCTTACAGAATAAGTACTCGCATATCTCCATGTTGGACTACAACCCTCGTGACCGTGCCCTTTATGCTTGGAACAATGGCCACCAGGTGCTCTATAACGTAACACTGTTTCACGTCATCCGCTCAGAGGAACTGTAATGGAGGACGATTCCATCAAAATAAGTAAATGTTGTCATCAAAAAAAAATAAAGAATATATATATATATATATATATATATATATATATTCTATTCAATCTCTGGAAGAAGAGAGCAAAACAAAGAACTTGTGAAAGACTGCTGTATCAGTGAATGCAAAATGGACTGAATGTGTATAAGAATACAAATCTATTATTGAAGTGTTTCATTCCAAAATTAGAAGTTATTAGATGAAAAATGCTATATTACTTATCTCAAAACTAAAGAAAATGAAATTTTTGTAAATTAGCTTTGATTTTTATAGTGTATTTTTATTTGAAAACTTCCATTAATATAGCAAATTAGAGGCATTTTATATTTGGAATGAAACTCTTTAATCGTTTGTTGTCTAAAAAATTGATTGTACAATTAGAAAATATATAAGACTTAAAAATGTAACAACAGATGCCATTAAAAGAGAAAATATCATACATTTTTATATAAGCAAATATCAACCTAAGGTCATTCCTGCGGCTACTCCCAGATGGACTTTTCTGTGATAAATAGGGAGGGTGGAGGAGGTCCACCCACAAAAACTGTTTGTAAAAAACTGACATCCATCCTCCCCAAGATTCTACGGATAAACATGGGAAGTCACTTTAGTCGGAGGACTGAATAGCCAAAAGGAAGTGGTCCGTCATATCATTTTTATCAAAGTACAGTAGCAAATCTTAAAGTCTGTAGAGAAACAATAACATCTACTAAAAGACCTGAAGGCACTGACTGTTGATCATGCTGTATTTTGATCTGATTTTTCTGTATTAGTGATTATGTGTTAAAAAATGCTTTCTTTGCATGATTGTTTTCTATAACTCCAGTCTGCTCTGCTGAATGTATTTTTGCTGTATACTACAAAACAAGAGAAGAGAAAGGAAAACACACAACTTGAGGATTTGCTAAGATATTTAGTTTTCCTTCAGTTTTTCCCTATTAAATGTATGCTTTGTTTGCTTCTATTTCTTTGCCTCCATTTAAAATGTTCCTGTACCACTTTAACCGTTTGACTCCTTGTATTTATTTTATTTCACTGTTATAGGGGGAATCTAGCTAGCTCATTAATCTATGAAGTATAAACAAAAGTTAAAACAATTTCTGATGTGATGTATTGTTAGTAAGGGAACCCGGTTTCCATATCTTCATCTGAAATCATGCTCCTGAAGTGGGGAGGGGTTTACATTAAAACAATAGTCCCATCTCATGTCATGGTCGCCCCTCACTGCTAGTGGAGCGTAATGTTTGTTAAATGTATGTATACCCTTGCTAAAACAAAAGCTTTTTACTCTTTTTGCGCTTTGCTGGAAATGTATTGTATCTGATATGAGATGGTTTATGAATCGTATCAATAAAACACAGAAATCTGGCTTTTGGGTTGTTGTTATAAAAAGTCACAGATGTCTTTGGACAACATTTTGGTTTATATTGAAGATCTATCCTATCGAAAAAGTGGGAAAACGTCTTCGCAACTGACAGCAACACTCTCTGATTCTTTGAAAAGCATCGCTGAGAGTCATAAATACTGCAAAAAGTGAGTAGGTGTACAACGGAAAATTATATGTTCAGTTTTTTAAGGAAGTATGAAGATAAAAAAAAGCCTTCAATAAAACTGAATAATTGCATTAAATTCAGCATAAGCTCTACCTGAACTACTAAACCACCAACAAAAAAACAAAATGTGATTGTTGGATAGAAAACTTTGAAACTATTTTTTACAAATAGTTTAACTTTGAATACATGAAATTGTAATGCCTTAAGCAGCATTAGCCATCTAAATATTAAGTGGGAATTACTGGCGAATAACACTGAATTACTGGCGAATTAAACCTAACACATAAGAAGCAGGAGGACGCAGTTCTGACTTAATGACAATAAGTCAGTTTCAAATAGATAATATGAAAAGGAAAATCTTAGTGTCAAACAGGATGATTGGCAGCACAGAACACTATTTAGAAAACTATGATTTGAAAAATAATTTTACCAGCCCCTGAATTTAGTGAACCTTTTTCTCTAAGTTTTGAAGTTTTTTTTTTCTCCTTTCCCCTGACCTTAGTCCTCCTATTTTTTTGGAAATAATTCCCTTGACTCAAGCACTGTCATTGCCTACAGTCCTTGTAAACGGTGTGTGTTTTGTATGTCTTATTTTTGCTCAATCAGCAGTTTTACCATCTTTTATTTGCTCTCGATCATCTGAACTTCCATTTTTTTTATTCTCCTTTATTATTAAGCTACGGAATCTTTTCAACTCTTGTTATTGCTCCCACTACCTCTCTGTCATCTTATGTTGCAGTAGATGAATAAATGATTGCTTCTGTTTTATCTCTGAGTCCTCACTTGACACAAACTTATTTAATCTCTAGCACAAGAGGCCTAAACTTTTGGAGAAAAGAAGAAATAAAGTTGCACACAGAAGCAATGTGCTCTTTGAAGGATCTTGTGGCGTATGACACACTCAGCCTTCCCCCTTCTGGGGATTGTATGTGCATCTACGAGCACTGACGGGTGCATCAGATAACATTTCAAAGCTGCCTCCATTTCTCGTCATCCACATCACAAGGTCATACAACCTTGAATTGAACAGTTGCCTTTCATTTCATCATAGAGCATGTTGGTACTCTGTTGCAATTATTTCATACTCATTCAGGGCTTATTGAAAGGGAATTAGGGTAAATAACTTGTGCAGGCCTTTCCCTTTTGCTACTACCAATGTAGCAGTAATTTCTAAGACAGTAGGACATATTTAGTGAGTTGTTCTTTGCACCTTTAATTTAAGATTCTATAAGTAAAAAGAAATCAGATTTTTATCACTCTTTCTTAACATTTTTTAAGCACAATAATAACTCAATAATTAAACATTTTTAAACATGATTAACCACTGTGATAATCACATTTTTGGGACTTTTGCCCTTTTACAACACAGACACCTTGAAACATGTATTGAACCTGACCAAGTTAAACAAGTTATGTTGTCCAGCATAAACTTAGAAAATCCAATCCCGTTAGTAAATGAATCAGGACAGATCTTGAAAAATCACATTCTTTAGCCCTTGGCTATGTTTTGTGGAGCAATTGGGGGCTCTTGCATGGCAGAAAAGTTAAGTCTCTACCGGTGTTGCGTATTATGTTTTATTTATTTTTTAGTTCCCTATAGCACTATAGCACGGAAAGAAATCAATATTTTCTACACTAACTTTGAAACAAGGTCACGGATGAATAGTTAACCAGTTTTGATTATGGAATATATTTACCTACACAATTTATTACACTGTACCCCAGCATCAGAACATCTTGAAAATGCCTGATTCGATTAAAGCATTCTTGGAACTGTTGTTATGATAGCACTAACATCATATATTTTACATATGGACAGTGAGCTAAAGTTAAGGTCCTTGAAGGCATAAGCATATTGTGTGTTTGTAACAGTATTATTACATAAAGACTTTTGCATCGTCTTGTACAAGTCCTCTGTTGTTGACATCTTTTAATCAATTTAGCAATAAAATGTTTCTACACCACTGGTTAAGTATATCCCTACAATCAACCTACAAAAATGGTCAAACGTAAAGTAAGCCATTCTGTGAACAGGTGCAGGGATCGAATTTCAAGTGCATTTAAAGAGACTTGACAAAAATGCTGACACATGCACCTTAGAGTAGTGCTTGTGGAACAGTTACAATTAATTCTGACCAAAGCATTGCAGTTCTTCTTTGTTTAGATATCCTAAATTATATAAATGTAAAAAGGAAGGATTTAATGCAGGATGAAGTGAAATGGCTAATTAAGAGGGCTCTTGAATAGACACCACCATTTTAAGACCATTTAATCAAAGCAAATGTTTGCGTCTTGACTTTTAAAAGACAAAGGGTTTTCACAATGCCTAGCATTTATCTAATTTGTTGTGTCAGATACTCACAAAGAGGAAAATCATTGTCAAATGCAAGAAATATACCCACTTATCCTTGCAGGGTCACCGCGAAGTCCAGAGCAAGTCCAGAAAATCTGGAGAGAACCCCGAGACACACATCTATAACATGCAGACTCCGTGCAGAAGGACCACCATGTTGGGATTTGAACCCAGCCCTTCTTACTGCAAGGCAACTGCAGCAGGAACGTACAGCCTGTGCAGCATACATGTTCTTTGACATATATTTCATTCTGCATTGCTGATCTAATATTTTTAAACAAGTTCTACATTTTCACCTGCAAGTCATTTAGGGGGATGATTTAACCAATATTGAAAATCTATTGAAATAGCTCTTTTCTTATTTGACAAAGAACATAAATGGAGACTGCATGGACATCTATTTTGAGGTTTAGCCACAGATCCTCCATTGGACACAGGTCTTGACTTAGACTAAGGCTCTTACACATTTAATTGAACTAACTGCTGTACTACATTAGCAGAACTATTTGGACTCATGATCCAAAACCATACAATTATAGCAATATCAGCATGATAAGGTTTATTTTCCATCAATGATTAAGTTTCATCCCACTTAAGTCCATTGAAACTGTTTTTTTCCTGTAAATTTTCAAGTATAGACCAATGACAGACATATCCATCTTATACAAAACACTGTAAAGAAAAAAAACAACTTCCTTGAATGTATTTTCATTTCAAATATTTTCTGTCACTGGCACACAAACAAATGCATAAATAATGTTTACATTTTCATTCGAGCTTGGGGCAACATTGGAGCAAAAACTATTACAAGCATAGCATGGATTAAAATAACAGCAGATGATAAATCGATGGGACCATGAAGACAAGGTCTGAGAGAGGAAAAACAACAGTGATAGACTATTCATTTTAATTACATTGCAATAAAAAGGCAAAGCAAAATAAGGTCAGATGTCCCCTTTGTGATTCTCATTTGGAAGTTATATTTACTGTTGTGCCCATGTCAGCAGTAAAGACATCTGCTGGCCCTAATTAGCATTTATGTAAATGGTCCTCATATGGGCCTGTATGTACATTTCCAGAGCTGAAAGTACTATAAATAAATAGAACCTCCCCCAACTTACACTGACTGTATATAACTTTGTATGTGAGCCTAAATCTTCTTTTTGCTCCGGGGATCAAGGTAACTATCAACATGTGTTTTTTTTTTTATGCAAGTGTGGGATTCCTAACCTCTTAAAGCAGTAGCTTTAGACAGGGTTTTGAGGTTGGCAGAGTGTATATAAACAAAAACATTTGGTTTCACATTGGAAAGAGCAAAAAGGTGCAGGGGTGGAATTTCACATTCCAAAAAACATGACTGTTTAGTTAATTGATTTCTCTAAATTGTCCTTAGACTTAACTGTCTTTGTGAATGGTTGTTTTGTGTCGCCCTGTGATAAATTGGTAACATGTCCTGGGCAAACATCCCCAACCCCCAAACACAGGAGTTGGTTTCCGTTATTTTGAGGTGGAAAGGGGCAGACCGAACAAACATTAGCAGTAACGTTGCCACCCAGAGACAAGCACCATCACAATGACCATTGCTAAGACTAGCAAACCAGAGCAGGCCAAGTATAAAACAGTCCCAGACCACCAAAAAGCTCCAACCTTAACCCAATGAACCTCCCAGACCCCACAGGCCAAAAAATATATAAATACCTTCCAAAGGACACTCCAATAAGCAAACATATACCAACAAACACTAACAGAGATGGCAAAAGTCTCCCACCTACAGGGGCACACCCCTGCAAGAGAGCTCTACCTGTGCCAATGCTATTACATCCACAGAGTCTGCCTTGCACGCAGTTCACGCTCCAGATGCTCCCTGCCGCACCCCTGCATGAGCAAGGCAATAACATCACCCCAGCCACTGCATGGAAATACCATAGAACAGATGCCACATCAAACCCCCAAGTCCAACACCAAAAAAGGATTCACTGGGAATCAGCCCTCAGCACGTCTCCACAACCATACATCACTGCCTCTGCAATACACTAACCCTACCACACTGTGATTTTGTATGAAGTTGTATAGACAGCTGTGTGCATCTTAAGTATGATAGGTGAAAGATTTCAAAATTGTGATTTTAAGCAGAACCTCAATGGGATATAGAAACAGGTGAGAAAATTGATATCTATCTTTAGTATTTATCAACCCTTAAAGACTGTAAGAGTCTTTAACAGCAACAGACAGTCGGCAAGACATTGGTACTAACTTGAGAGAAACACATCTGACAAGATGGGTATTCAACCAGCTGCATTTCACAGTGCATTCAGTAACAACTTGTGCATTAGACTGTGTATATTTCTCAAAGTAGCTCCAACATTTCAGTTTTAATAGTGTATTTACATTATATTATATAGTCAGGTCTTACTCAACAACTTAGAGTTTAAATGCTTTCAGTTTTGTCTAGTTGTAAAATCTATGTATACTTTCATGGTTTATATAAACCTTCTGGTTTATTTATTGACAAAATCATAGCATGTTCTTCTCATTAAATACTATAACGTATCAATAAAATAATTTATCATCATCATATTGATACATTTTGTTTAAACAATTCAGACGACCAAGACTAAACTACTGTTACCTTAATGCTGCTTGAACGTTAATGTCAATTAAGGTGCTTTTGGAAGATTGAAACAATATGGATCAGCTGAAAATTTGCAGATTTTCTCATGGGAAAGCCCATTGCCTTGTAGAGAAAAATCTTGCTAATTAGCTGCAGTGACACAAAGTATGTTCAGAATAGTCAGGACGGTGTGTAAAACTTTACAAACATTACGCTGTGAGACTTTAGCTGTCATTGATTCTGGTACTGTGCACAAACATTTACATTTAATCATGAAAAGGCCAAAATTGATACATATTTTGTGCTCAAAATGTATGCTCACATTTGGTCCTCTGACAAAAAGTATAATTGTGCTCCAAGAAGCAACAAGCACAGTTCTCTTCACACTTAAGTGACCACATGTAGTGATGACACATGTGCTGCATACTGTATTTTGGTCAAGGATTATGGATGATCCTCCGCCAAGGTTCAAGTCTTCCGTGTGTGCTAATTCATGTGCACTTGTGTATCTGTGCAGATTTATCTGTGGGTATGTATTTCTAACGCGATCTGCTGCCAAAATGTGTGCCATCTGTGTACACAAGAGATTTCACATGCTTGTTCTAGCTTGAAAGCTACACCAGTGCTCTTCTCTGGGACATCAGCCAATCCTCTCAGGGAAGCTAAGAGCAACATGCTCCAGCACATTAGGCAGTCACATCTTTACCACAGTGATTTCCAATGGTGTGCACAATGGGAGTGATGGTATTTTTCTTCCTTTGGAGTGAAAGTCAAAAATTATATTTAATGAACATGTTTGCTTTTTTAAGTGGCTCTAGATTCTTGGCAGAAATTTGTAAACAGTGATGAATATTTTCAGAACATTCTAATCCATGTTAAATCAGTTTTCAGAGGGTATAATTCACTGCAGTGACATCTGATTCAGTTTCAGCCTTTTTTTAAATCCTCAATTATGATCATTGTTATTATAAACAATGAATTATTTTCCATCAGATATTTTGGGGAATCAACCCAAACTACAGAATTATTTTATCATGAGCATAGGTTTAAGATTTAACTCTTTGTCTTCAGAATTAGCTTTTTTAGTAAACAGAACCTATCTGACTATGGTTTGTTCTCAGTTTCAGTAATAAATTCAGAGAAAGTAGAGTTTACAGTGGGCAAATGCCTCATTACAAACAAGACCAGCCCTGCAATCATCCTTTGAACATTACGTTGGACTCCTACTTATACACACTTAGTATTCACAGATGCACCTATTCATGGATTTTTCTGTGAAATGTGACTCCAGAGAAAAGAAAAACCTGTCTGTGGATTTTCTCCATGGAACATATTGGTCTTGTTCAAGACACTACTACTTGATATGCTTTTGGTTGGTGTTTGCAAAGCAGGCTGAACGGTAGAGGACAGAACAGCTGTAGATATAGGTTGAGGTAAAGATTTGATGGTTTCCACGGTGTGTAATAATACATATTTTGTGAGTGAGCTGTTTATATAGGCCTTTCTAATCATCCCCAGGTTGGGGAGAAGATCCTGCAGCATCTGCAGTGATTCAAGCTCTGTACCAGTCTTTTGTGGGATAGAATAAGCTGTGAAGAAATAGAATGAGCTGTTAAGAAAGGCAAAGCTTTACATTTGCCAGTCAATGTACATTCACACCTTCACCTGTTGCCATTAGCTCGGGATTTCTTGTAATGAAAGTTATGCCCCCCCCCTTAGAGATAGAGTGAGGAATGTGGTCTTCAGGTAGGGCTCAGAGTGCAGCTGTTACTCATCCACATTGAGAAAAGCAGTTTAGGTGGCTCTGGTGAGGATGCCTTCCAGATGGCTCTCTGTTAAGGTGTTCTGGACATGTCCCACTGGGAGAGGACCATAAGTAAGATTCAGGTCACACTGACCACGTAAAAAGTCGAACATAATGGATAGATGGATGCACCGTAAAGTAAAGTCAGACAAATCACCACTCATCACCAATCACTGTCTATGTCCCCTCCACCATAAGATATCAACACAAGAGGGCCTTCTAACTAACTGAGCCTAACTGTTTATGTCGATTACGCTCAATCTGGAAACCAAAAACAATGTGTTTCTACTCTGCTGTGGAGAATACCTACCAAGCTCAGCCTGATTATTTTGTTTCTCTTGACAAAATAAACAATGGAAGAAAAAACAGAAATAGATGGACCTGGATCAATATCTTCAGGCAGTTTTGCACCAATGCCACCAGCAAGGCATAGTTATGTTTTCAAACCTCCCTACTGAAAGGCATGTACAGTCCCTGAACTGCTATGTGAACGTTAGAGTGAATGATTCTCTCCACACCTCTCACTGTTATTTTTCATCTCACTGACAGTCATAATTGTGTTACTTGTCTCTGTCATGGCATTCTCGCCACAGCTTTTCCCTTACAATCCCATCGTCCTATATTAAGAATGCAAATAGAGATTGACAGAGTAATCTTGAATTTCCTCCATGAATGACTAATTGAAGCAGCTTGGTCAATTGAAAGTCAACCAGGGGTTAGTGAGTGAAGTCTTTTGGTAAGTATGATCATGCTTCATTTTGTGTGCTCTGGTGACAAAGATGTCTGCCTTCTGTTAAGTCCTTCTCATATTCTAAATCGATAGATGATACAGAATAAATTAATCAATGGATTTAACTAAAGTATCCAGGATAATACAAGCCATTTTTCACTGATGTACACAGACCAGTCAACAATAACAACCTGCTGGTCTAAAACCAATATCACACTGCATTCCAAATCCATCCGATCACTCTGCAATCCCTGGGAAAAGTGCAAATTCTCATAGTTAAAGAGTTAAAATTTGATACTCAGCATGCAACGCCTTAAAATCTTATGTATTTTTTTAAAGCAATACTGGATAAAAAAGTAGTTATAAATGTACTCTTGTAACATACTTTAATTTTTGATCAACTCTATGGGTTAATGTTGCACATAGCGGCCAGTACTCTTATACTTATTAGAATATTATATCTGCCAATATATCTTATATGAAAATTCATCTGGGAGGCTGCCCATCTGTTGCCATTTTTTATAATTTTTGTACAACACCTTTTAAACATTAGGAGAATTGTTGTGTCTCTTCTAAAGACATTCTGTTACAGGTCACATATCTTACCACTGCTTGGTTGTTTGCAGAAACATGTTGGTAATTTATATTCTGAATATTCATACAAGTTAATGCATTAGTTTGGAAAACATAACTGATAACTCTTTATTTCTCAGCAACGCTACATCTGCGGTGCTACATAAAGAATAAAGAGGCTCTGTTTAGTCTCTTTTGTTTGGTTAAAACTACCCAATGTCTGTCCTAATAGCAATTGTAAAAAACAAGGAAAAACCCAGCCTTTTTTTTTATTAGCATGTTTTCCATGCACCAATTGTATGAATCAATTGCCAACTAACACTGCAGCATTCATGCATTGTCTAGTTCAGCGCCCTGCAACTCTCCCTCCACCCAGATCCCCTCCTCCATCTCTCGATTCCCCCAGGTGCACCGAGCCAGAGCCGTGTGTGGTGACAGTGACATCTATTGCCCGCAATGAATAATCAATGAACACCATCTGGTGCATACAACAGGGGAGCACCTCTCCAATCGTTTACTCCGGGATGGCTTTTTCGATTCATTCCCGCACACAGTGTTTCAGTATCCATCACCTGTTCTCCAAGAATCTTCCCTCGTTTTCCCACACCAATGTATACAGCAGCTGTACTGTTCGCTTTCATGGTCTGTTTTTTATTATTTTTTATTTTTTTTATTATTTATATCTCGGCTTGTTCCACTGCTCTCCTTATATCCCACTACCACTATACATTTTCTGCAGAGCCCTCTTTGACTTACGACTCATGGTATCCGTCATTTGAATTCCCACCACAATCCCCAGATAACCAATAAAGTAACCCATTGCCCTTTTACTGCCATTTGCCTTTGTGATTTACAATGTCTGAGTAGCTTTTTTGAATGCTCTAAAAGTGCAGTAAAACTACTACAATAATAAGAACACCTTGTTTAGGAAAACAGTTCAGCTTTTCTAAGGTGCAAAGTTGTCGCTCAACTTTTTTAATGCTTGTACTCTCTTCACTTTAAAACGTCCTAATTACTTTAAATATGAAGAGGCAATACCTTCCCTACAAGCATTCGGTGAAGAGATAAATTTCTATTTCACATTTGCATTTTACCCAGTCTGACAGCAGACTTAATATGCACCCGCAGTATCTGGAAAATCTTTCTTTGCATGTCTGGAAATCTACTCGGGCTTGGCACTCCTGTTTCGCCTCCTGCATTTCATCCGAAGCATGTGTCTTAACTTGACATCAGCCTCACTAAACCCTGCTGCATCACGCATCCCTTTCATTTCCTCCAAACAGTAGCCCCTATTAAATTTGAAAACTTGTAGCCGAGCCAGCTGCTGTGATCTGCCATATAGCGGTTTGTCATGTAGTGTATTGTCAAGCTTATTGATGTCTGAACAATTTTAACTACAAAGGGTCTTTTGAAGAAAGAGACGACTTTGACTGTATGGTTTGACTGTACTTTTTGTTTGTAACACAAACCCATTAGGGCTTTCTTCAATAAAAAATGCAGAATACAATACGGTACAGTACAATATTTCTTTACTGTTAGAACACGTTTTCAATTATTCTTGCTTCACAAAACAGCTATGTACAGACATATATAAATAGTCATAGAAACCTTATTGTAAAATTTATCTTGAAACCAGGAACTTCTACAAGATCTGAAGAAACATCACAAAATGAAATCAGAATTCACATACATGTGAACTGGAAGCACTTAAATATGGTAACATACTTTTTTCTTTCTGTTTCTTACCAATAAATGTCCAAAAAATATGGCATGCATATGTATTCAAGCTGTTGTATTCAATAACTCAAAGCAACATTGCACAAAAATGTTTTTCATCTAGACAAAAAGCAGTACGCTTTTGGCTTCAGCTGTCCTGGGAAGGCATCATAAAAAATCATAAAAACCTATCAACACGACAGACAGGTATAGTTGTAAAAAAAGTCTTTGATTGGCGAGAAGGAATCCCATGTGAAGTTTAGGATGACAGAACTTGTCAAAGAAACTGCACTAGTTAGTTGAGTCTAAATCTTAACTTTTTGGTCTATGTTTGCCGTAAAAATGAAACAATGCATGTAAAGACTGATTAAAGGTGAGATCCATGTGTTTACAGAATATGGAATAACAGGATTTTGACAGCATTGTTTTCTTTATTAAAAAACCAAAAAAAAGCATTTTCTTTACTAAAGCTTAGATTTTTTGCTGCCTTGGGAAGAAATACTGTTGCTTTGATCTTTACAATATGTTGAGCTGAGAGATAAACAGCTCTACAGATCTGTTTATCGGAGCTTTAAGTCATTTATGAGTGCAGTGGATGGAATAAGTGTTGTTATATTAAATTGGCATACATAAGCTTACGTCATGCAATCACAATTTCATTCAAATCTGTAATTATTTTTCATTGTTCATAGCAGAAGCAATGCAGAAAGATAAAATTACTCATCTCAGCACTTACCTGTGCTATGTGAATTGTTTTCTTTTTTTTTGACTGCGACAAACTCTGTGCTTTCTGTGATGCTATTCTACTTTTAATGCTGCCCCATCTCTTTGTTACTATAATTCCTTCATCTTTTCTTTAAAAAAAGGTTATGACACATAAGACATGTTATGTGGATAACGTCCCCCTACCCCTGCTCACCCTCGAACAGATGGCAGTTAGTCAATACAAGCAGTTTGTTCTCCATATTTCTGTCTGTTTTGAAAGGCACAAAGATACTCTTATAGTAGATACTAGAAAATGTAAGTGAAAATTGTCATTGTGAACAATTGTTATTGATTTTTTTCAGCTTATGGTTTAAACTATTCAAAGAGCTCCTGCACATCGATCCTCTTAATTTTTACTTCAATGTTCAGATTTTTGCAGTACATACTTGACGTTTTTTTTAGCGTCATGTTTGAAATGAGTCCTTGTCATGCAGGAAAAGATTTGATTTTATTAAAATTAATATACAAGTTAGTGTGCTTAGTCTAAATGCTGCACTCACTTTAGGGAGAAATTTTGGATGTACCATTAAAAGAAAAAAAAAATTATAAGTTTTGCTTTGTATTCCGTAAAGTCGTTTGCTTCTTAGTGTAACTGAAAATGCATAGCTTCTTAGAGTAAATGTTTAGAAAGTGGGGAAGAAAGAGTAGGCATCATTAGCCCTACATCCAAAAGGAGCACTCAGCAAGCCATGGGCAAGTGCACAGGAAATTGTGTTTCAGTTCATTAAATTGGCATGCAAAGAGAAGCTTTCATTTTAGCCTCTTACTGAACAGATGTATATTTGAATTACTTCTTCACATGTCAAAAAGTGTTTTAACATGCACATGTTGATTTAGACTTACGGTTAAGAGCTGCAGCAGTGCTAGAATGTGTCAGACAGACTTCTTGGCTGTGGGTAAATGCATGTAAGAAACACAAATTTACACAGACACAGATCCTATGTGAGCATTTTTTCATTTGGATATTCCATGCAATAAATACAATGATTTGCTTAGTAATTGCAAAGAGATTTAATTACTTTTAAAATGGGGCATATATTTTTTTTGTCTTGCAGATTGTCTTCTAAACAAAAGAAGATTTTTGTATGACCTCATTGCTTTACTCATCTCAATAAGATGTTTCCATTAAATGATCAAACCCAATAAAGTATGTCCAGATTTAGTTGACTTATTTAATGTCTGAAATCAAACAATTGTCATGCATAACTTACATGTTTTTTGCTATATTTGATCATTTTGTAATTTATGGTAGACTAAAATGAAATACATGAAAAGTAAATGGTTATGTGTTTAAAAAAAGAAGAACTGGTGCAGTTCTAAGGTCTTTTGATGGGCTCAGTCATACAAATAAACCCCAGATTCATAATACTGCTTTAAAAACAAAACAAAAAAAACACTGGTTAGTTTGTTTTCAGGTAATGAGTTTAGTATTAAGCCTGATTTCTTGATGTAAGCTCTCAACTGCAGTAGAAAGCAAATTACATCACTCCTTAAAACATTTATTTACCTGCTCTATATAAACAGACATTTATTTTAAATACTTTATTACTCAGAGAGGAAAAATAAATGCTATTGTAATCTGTATCATACAAATTTGCTGAAAGAGCTATTGCAGATGCTGATAGCTGTAGGTAGGAATGATTTCCTGTAGCAGTCTGTAGAAAAAAAAAAAAAGAATGCAAATGTATAGAGCATGGAAATGCCCAGCCATTACACAGAAAGGCTTCTCTGTTCATCGGATGATTGTATTTTGATGAAAAATGTAAGATTATTATTTTTTTTTATGCAGCGTCTGAATGTCGTTCTTCAGAGTAAAACAAATACTTTACCAATATAGGCTGAAGAAACCACATTGTAAAACAGCCAGATTACAGTTTGCAAATGTATTTAGAGACCAATACCTTCGCTTTTGGACTTGGTGGAGTGTTTGGCTAATATTACCATCATTACATCTAAAGGAAGGGTTGCAAGCCTTAGAACGCCATCATTACTACAGACAAACTGATTAACATGTTAGATATAAAAAACCTTAAATCTTACCCCAAGTTTTTGAGCTGGCCATCATCTAAGCCTGTACTCAGTCCCAAAGCAAATTTGAGAGAAGATGATGTGTGACTGAGTTTAACAAAATCGGCCAAACATTATTTATACTGTTATCATATAGTACATTCTCATTTTTATTATGAAAATGAATATACATTTTTATTTAAAAAATGGATTTAAAATGCTGTAAAGAAAATACTGTGGTAAACAGACCCCTAACAGACTTAAAATAGTTATATTTTATTTTATATAGATGTTTTTTGTCAGGCAGTGTGTAAAGGTCATGCATCAATGTGTAATATTCTTGCGTCAACTCAACTCAAATCAGCTCTATGTTAAAGTGTTTTAAATAATGTATATATTCAAGGACACTTGATAAGTACTATAAATTTATTTAAATTACACTGAAATATTTTGGGAAACAAATAAAATCACATACACATTAACTGCGGCTATTCAATGCTTTCCATGCTATTTTACAGCACAACAAGTACAATGTTTGTTCGCAATGAAATATTTAAAGATTGGTCAAGGATAAATAAATGAGTAAAAGCAACACTTTGGTATGTTTATGCTGAGGGCATAGCCCTTTAACATGATATAAAGCTTAAAAAAACATTTTCAGCATGTGCTACTGCAATTACATTTGTCAGTAAGAAGTTTCACACATCATGGAACAGACTAAATACAAATCAATCTTGGTGACTAATAATCCGTGGATATGATAAATAAATAACCTGGTAAATCCATGTGTTTTCTACTTATCTTGGATGTCGGCCTCTGAGACTGATGTCACTGTTTGTAATGAGGAAGAAGTTGGCTCTTTCATAGTTTTTGTATATTCTCATGTGAGGATTACACACCATCTCATCATCAACTAATCTTAAAGATGAGCCTGCTCTGTTCATCTTGATTAGAGGAGTTGGTAGATGCAGATAAAAAGGAAATTTGCTCTGTGCATATAAGAAATCAATTTTACCTAGGTCATTGCAGAGCACACACACACACACACACACACACACACACACACACACACACACACACACACACACGTTTGCAACATAACTACTGAGCTCTCTTAGAATGTTAGCAGACAGAATAAAGCTTAGGCAATAATTCACAACTTTTATTATTTTGTGTTCGTTTAGCATTCTTCCCATTTATAGAGAGGGTGGGAGGACCCAGTGCTGTACTATTTATCAGTATATAATATTTATTTAAATTAGTGAAACCGTAATGTCTAGTCTTGTTTTACAAATATTTTGCTACAGGAGTGGAAAAAATTTATTGTAATTTTTTATAAAGGAAATTAAGATTGAGAATGTAACCAATACAGTTGTTGAAAAAAAGAAAATATATGATATATTTTAAAAATATCTATAAAGTAAGAAGATAGGACACGTGATGCGTATTAATAGGAAATCTATGGAAGGTAAACGTTGCTTGGGCAGCAAAGGTCAGAATTTATTAGATTGATACCTGGAAAATTCAATCATCTTCTATCCTGTGATGACAAAGTCACATGCTAAGTGGCCTGTGCCAGCTCGGAGCATCGAAACATTACAGATAAAAGATTTTGAGGTATTCTCTCTAAAAGAAGTTTTTTGCATAAATCTATGGCACAATTAAAGCTGTTAAACAGGAATAATATCCTGCTGACTTTGTTGGTTGAGAAGGGAAACAATTTACTTCAGTTAACTACATAAATCACACACATTAAAAATAATATATATTTTTTTTATCGTACTATTGAATTTTTACATGTATGGAATTGATGAAATTACATGAAATTGCCAAATTTATCATAGATCTAATACATTCAGAGACTTCCCAGATCCATTATATTATTTAATTAGCATATTAATTAATGCTAATTAAATATATACTTTGTAATCGTCAAAGCTAGATCATCTTTATATTGAGTCAACATTTTATACCAAACAACATGACTTATTCTAGCTATTAAAGTCCAGAGTTATCAAGCAGACATTTATAGTTGACTTCAATTTTTGCACACTGTTAATGCAGCTTAACACTATGTTTTAAACTTGGTATAAGATAAGTAAAACAACTACACAGCAAACAACTTCAGTGATTTTTTTTAGGACATAACATAATTTCCCAAAACGTGTTAGGATTAAATATAGATGCCCAAATAATATTTGAAGAAGTATTTATTTGTACATGGTTTTTGTAGCTCTTAACATTTTTGGTATTTCTGGATGGATTATTATTATTTTTTATGTTTTTTATGTCATTCACAAAGTTGATGACACAATGAAAAACAGGACACCTCTGAATTCCTGAATTTTAACTCAAATAAGATTGTTGAACATTAGGGTAAATTGAAATTTAATTCATTTAACATATATTGTCTCAAGGCCCTTTACATAAAAATCAATTGATTTGAATTATAATAGGTGATAAACAACGACATCCAATGTTGTAATTCAAAAACTATGCTACAAAGAAGGATATGTGTTTGAGAACCAAAGTTTTTTATTTCTGTTAAAAAGGTTGGTCAAATAAACAGCAAGAGCTATATCATGAATTGGCTTAGAGACATTTTGCTAGATACTGGTGGTGTTGTGTACATCCAGAATATACTATAAAATAGACACGAGGAAATTAGACCAAGAACACAAATTCTCTCCTTAATATCCCCAATTAACTTTTGTAGGAAAGAAGTTTGTCTAATGTATTCCTTTAAAATGCTAGGGTGTGTGTCCAATTAACTAAAATACTGGAAAGTGTTTTGGTAATATTACTTAAAACATGAAAAACATTCTAATGTACGGTCAGCCGATGAGAGAAAATGTTATCATTATCTATTTAAATGTCTGGTTTCCACCATATACATAATCTATCAGTTAACTTTTTACTGCAAATGCAACTAGCCCCATTACAAACGGAGTACATCTTTATTGCTGCAGAGGACTAAAAACAGCACCCCCTGTGACTCGTCTTTAATGTGGCAGAACTCCTTGAAAACATCAGGGAGGACTTGCTGAATTCACAAGGGTAAACTGCTGAGCTGTGCCTCTGTTGGCCTCTGAATACTGATCTGGCACATAGTGGTTCGGAGCCTGGCACACACAAAGCAAATGTGGCTGAAGGACAGGGCAAGAAATACAGTCCTTTGTGCTTACTTAATCTCAAATGTCCCATCGGTCTGAATTGATTTCAGCTTTGGTTCTTGGCTTGCGATTAAGAGGGGAGGATTTTGCAGCTCCTTTGCCATCTGATTGCTCATGTTCTCTTGCTCTCCATGGGATGAAGCAATGCAGATGGCACCAGCTATACAAGAACTACATAATAATGGGCCATCAGTTACATTGGCACAGCAAGTTAAGTAGGGATGGAGCAGAATCGGAATCCAGGCAGGGCTAAAACATTTAATACAAATGTATATGGAAGTTATTTGTAATAATTTAAAAAAGCTGTTCCACCCCTCCTGTTTGCAGGGATGTCCTAGACCAGGAGAAAAAGCCTGCTACCACAGACTGTTAAAAATGAGAGGGCGGAGGACTAATATTTTATAAGCTGGCCAGACCAGTATGCCCCTATCTCATAAATTTATTTGATAACTTCATAGTTCCAATGATAATTATAGTAGTTCCTATGAAATACAATGTGTAGAAATGGAGTTGACACATAATGGATGAAACAGATGCATTTTTTTTGATGGTTTACATTTCCTCTCAAGTAGTGAAATTGTACACTCAAAAATCTCATATTCACTATTTTCTTGTTTTAAGCCGGCTGGAATTATACTTATTTACTGTTTTTTTATTATGATTTTTTCTTTTTTTTTCTCGTTTTCTTTTTTCTCCCAAAGGGAAGTCATGTTGCTAGGTTTCGCCTATCATTCATAAGAAATAGAAAAATACATAGAAAATAGATGTATCCTGTTTGGACCGAATCCCAATTTGGTTCTCAACGTGGACATCATCCTTCATTCTGACACGACAATGCAGAGTCCAGCGACGGTTTTGTCGTCTGGACTGATTCCCCCTAGCATAAAACGGCATTCAGTGTGGCACCTGCTACAAAAGACTATGCCACATTAAGGTGCATATGGTTCTGCAAATTCATCAGAAAACGTCTGAACGTGGCAGGTCTGTGGTGAAAGGAGAAGAGAATAGAGATGGGACCAGCCCCCTGCAGAGCTCCGGTGATGCTGACTACATTGGGTGTCAGAACACAGTGCTGCCGCTGCACATGCTGTCAGCAGGTAGGTCATCATGGGGGTCATCCGCTGTCAGCTTTTCACCCTGCAGGACTGGCCTCATAGCACTAAATGTACTGCAATAACAAAACAAAAGAAAAAGGTTACAGTACTTTGCTCTAGCTCATTGGTTGACCTGGACTGGAGGTGTATATGCTTAACGTTAGAGGGGAAGAAAAGACCCTCATGCCTATTCATAGTTGTATTTGGTAAACACAATCTGGAAAACATGTTGTTAATGTTACCTATTTAAACTGTCAATGTGTATATTCATCAATGTAATAAAGTTGACATAAAAAGAAAACATATGGTGGCTTTTACCTCTCTGCTTCACATATGTACTAAGCTGTTAGACATTTATTTTTATTTAATTAGGATAAGTCAGGGGACACTTCTAACACTGGCAAGGCGGGAAGCTGTCACTACTGCTGACCTTACTCCATATAAGAAGAGAAAAGATGGCAATGCTGGTGACAGGTTGGTTTTAATTAGCAGTGTAGCACCAAGAAAGAATCCCTCTTCTTCTACAAATCTCCTAATAAGCAAACGCAAGGTATAAATCCTTCTGTCACAGACCCAGAATTGAAATAAATGAAACTGAGCCATCAAAGCAAACAGCTACTATACATTGGCCAATATAAAGTGTGTCTAAAATGTTTACACAACCTTTGTAAAATATCTGATTTATGTGACAAAACAACAAAAAGGTTCACATATCAAAGTATTTCTTCCTAGCACAACTCAGAAATCTTCTTTCAGATTCAGTTCTATACCTTTTGCAGGTCATTCCATTGCCAATTTGGTTGTATGCTTAGACTAAATTTGATTCTAAAAAACGTATGTCTTCATTCTTTTATAATTTATTTGTAGATTTGTAATCCAAAATGGTTTTTTGATTTACATTGTCAATTTCCATCTAAAGAAAAACATATTCAGATCATAATGCCGCCACCGCTATACTTTGCTGAGGACATGGTATTCTCTCTGTGTGATTCCCAGTGTTGCATTTTGGAATCAGTTGGAGTTTGATTACATCAGATCCCAAGTCCCATGCTTGGTAGGTTTTACGTTTTCAAGATTGTAGCCATAAATTAATATTCAGAGTAAAAAAATTTACTTACTTTTAATCAAAAAAGCTTGCAAATGAGTCATCATCGTTTCTTTCTCTGAAAAGCCCAGTTTACAGTTTTGAGGTCCACTTCGTTGAGGATAAAAGCATACAGAACCACACCCCTTTGAACCATGATAGTGTTTTGTGGAAACCCATAAAAATCTGAATTAATGTGGTAAATAGCAAAATGTTAAATAACTACTTTTCATTTTTTGATCCAAAATTGACGACAATGTTGGCATGGGGGATTTTAGATGCCCGTTAGCTGCTGTTTTTTTCATCTCTTTTTTTTTGAGAGCCTGCCCTTTTTTTCCAACGGGCTTCTGTGGAGGACTTTCCAGATTGTGGTACGTAACAAGCCGTCTGGAGTAGGAAGTGAAAGGCCTTACTCATCAAGAGGGTCAGGGCTTGACTCTGTCTTTCACAGACATGACTACAATGTCAGGGTGGAAAAAGATAAAAATTACCAACATTATACATGCTAACAAGAACAAATCACACAGGATCTTTCTAAGTTGAAACAGCTAAATGTTCTGCTCTACCAGCATGATTGTGTGCCCAAGAATTAGCAGAAAGGAACGTTTTGCGTGTCAATCTATTGAAAAAAGATGAATGAATTATGTATTTATGTAAGGTTCATAATTTTATTTCACTTTTTATTCATAAGTAATCTAGCAGCAAGTAGAAATTAATGTGTGAAAGTTTGATGTCATTCTTTTTCTGTGGTAAATTTGATTATTTTAAATACAGTAGCATGGCAGTAAATGTTTTTCTTTATTAGGTTACAGAAATTGTTCAATTCTTGTATATTCTAATAAAAATAAATATCCAAACACAGTTGCTCTATGAATGCCAATCAAATACCGAATAATCGAAAAATAAGCTTGAAAAACTTGTTCTCTGCTAGGGAACCATGACCCAAAATGTGTCTTATAAGGAAACGAATCACATATATTTGCAGCATGGCTTGAAGCCAAGATATCCACTAAGGAAATTGACAGCAAATTTGAATGGCCTCACCAAGATGAGGTTTCAAGCCGCAGGCACCAGCTAGATAACTGTCAGAGTAATACAAAGCAGACACATTTAATTGGATGTTGTTATTCCATAATACAATAAAAAAGTGTAACAAAGGGGTTTTGAAATCTAATGAGACAATAGGCCTTTATTTATTTTCTAAACTTACCCTTATCAAACCTAGATCATTACTCCTACCATAAACCAACACATTCCAGATGTGATTTAAGGCATGAAGAATCACAGATTTTGTCTTGTAATTTCATTACGATTTCTTTTCACCTCATACTGATCCTAATTAACCATGCTAGAATTTAGGATTTGCTAATGACCTACCAATGTTAAAGTACCCTTGGATCATTGTCAGCTGGATCAGGTTAGCAGATCCACTGCCTTTACTTAAAGGAGATTGATTGATTGACATTGAAACTCTGTAAAAACTTTGACCCTTCCATGTACCTCTAAACATTACAATAGACTGAGGCACAGTGAAGATGAACCAGTCAAAACAGCAGCATGAAAATGGTTATTGATTCCTTTCAGACACAGCATGCCATAGGCGAAAACCTTTAGAAACAATGTTAAGATTAGTTCTGTCCATAAATTACCTCAAAAACACAGACTTATCTTAAGCTTTTTTCACAGTTTGTCCAGAGAAAATCATAGTCGTCAGTGTACTCTTAGCAATTCCTTGTGACGGACCAACACAACATAGCAAACAACTGTGTAAGGAAAGTCAAAGGAAAATTGCCAAAATATCTTATCACCCCTCTGCATCACTGAATTGAGCTTTACAATTAACTCCATGACCAAAGATGTATAAAGTTTAAAACGTAGGCACTCAGACTCTTTCAACTAATGTTTGTAGTAGGTGCAACACTTCCAAACTTTATGAAGCTTTGGGATTAGCCAACAAATATTAGTGGAGATTTGGAAGGAATGGCTTTCTATTACCATTTAGCTTCCTTCAGTAAAATGTGAAGTGTCAAAAGCCACTGGTGCATAGCACACTGCTACAGGGGACACCTGTTCTCTAGAATGATGAATCTGTCTCTCATTGCTTTAGCTCATAAAAAAAAATAAACAGAGTCTGAACCTTCTGGGAAGACCTTGGGATGACACACAAACCAAGGTCCAAACAGATGTACATATATGCTTTTTTAGAGTCCTGATCTCAACCCAACCAATACTTTTGGGAGGAATCATAAAATAAAAATGCTCTAAACACACCCCTAAACCATGTGGAAAGATTAACAAGTGTAAATGTTGTTAAAACTGCCCAGGCTAGGTCAACATCTTAAATCGTAGGAAAATAAGTATTGGATGTAATAGATGACAGGTAATCGAAGACTTTTGTTAACATAGTGTATGTAGCTTTTAAAATATTCCATTGCAACAATATGCTTTTAGAAATCTGTTCATGGGAAAATGCTCAAAATTACAAAGTTTAAAGACATTTATTCCTAGAATAGAATTCCATTTTCTCCAAAATCATTTTTA